>JAUJPP010000003.1:47130744-47160900 GCA_030562195.1 Nipponacmea schrenckii | reverse complement strand
TCAATTGGTTATTCTGTTCACTAACATTTCTTATTGAATTGTAAACTGAAAAATATTTTAGTCCTAACTTATAGTTTTTATTTGGATCGAGTTCACATTCATAATCTAGGGTTAATCTTATTTTCGAGGACTTAGATGTTATTATGAAAAACTCCTCATCCATTTTTTACAACATTAATATAATCGTCTTTATTTATAATTCCCTTTTCTAATAATCTTTTTAAAATAGCGTGGATTTCATTTGAATCAGATTGATGTCCATGTTTCATTGCTTCAATAATTATATTAAGTCTGTTAAGTAATTGTTCGGGATCATCTGATAAAAAAGTTATTCCTTCTCCAGATATCAAATTATTGAATTCATCTATTTCTTCTATGATTGGATTATTTTCACCATATTCATCCGATTCATCAACTTCATTCATGGCTTTGATATGTAGGTCTACTTCTTTCAATCTATTTGTTAGAGCTCCTGTTTTTTTAATAGCGTGAAGAAGTTTAAAATATTCTATCAAATCATTGTATTCCACAATGGCAATGTCTCCTCCGTTAATCAAATCAATTAATCCTTGTGTTAATTTATATCTAAAGGGTTTTGTATCTATCTTGAATTGAGGGTAACGATGATCGAACAATATTCTAAAACCATTTAACAATAACCCATAATCATCCACAACTGGTTTAATAGACTTTGGTAATGTTGGGTCAGGATTTGAAAAATAACGTTTTATATCATCAAGTGATTTTATTATAAATTCATTTGTATTTTCTAGTTCTAAAGGTGGGGCATTTTCTATAGCAGGAGGTGGGGCATTTTCTATAGCAGGAGGTGGGGTATTTTCTTGTTGTTTTAATAGAGGTTTAAATAAAGTTGATAAACTCTCCTCCATTCCCATTTGCGATAATCTTCTATCTTCAATTTTAGATTTTATTTTATCTTTAGTTTTAATGTAATCTTTATTTCTCTTTAATATTTTATTCCAATCAGTCATTTTTTAATTACAAATATTTGTCATAACTTTTTGTCCAGCTGGTTTTCTTGTATTAACAAAGATATATCCATGGTCGTCAGGATTGTTCCATTGTCTTCTACAAAGTTTTTTAAATTCATCTTTCTCCATACCATGAATTATTGATTGGAGTATTTGAGATAAATCTTTATCGTTTAATTCAAACAAAATAAAACAATTAGCGTTCTTTCTAATAAACATTCCGTCCATTCCATAAAATGATTGAGATTGATATATACAATGACAATTGTGATGTCTTCCTTTAGTAAAGAATTCTTGTTGAACTGTTTGGTTTGATTGTGCTACACAGTCATCGAAAATGATCTGGTTTTTCCTTTTCTTATCGATATTAGACAAATCTAAATCATTCACGTTCTTGGTTAGTAAAACTTGAATATCTGTAGGAGTTAATGATGGATTGCTTTCTTTTATACAATAATTTATAAATTCTTCAGGAGATTTATCATTTTGAAGATTTTCATCATTTTCATAAATATTAAATATTTGCTGTATGTCATCTTTTTGTAAATATTCTAAAGCTTTCAGAAATTGATAATATAATTGATCTGGAGTTGACGTATAAATGTAAAGGGAATTAAAATCTAATAATTTGGGTGTTGTTAACATCTTAAATAATAGGTGAGTTTTTCCTGATCCTGATTGACCAACAATACACATTAACATTGGATTTTGTGGAAACCTATCTGAATGTTTGAATTTGGCAGCCATTTTTTTAATGAGGATTTAATACACCTTTATATTTCGAAAGATACAAACCATCACCACTGCGAATGTGATTAAGTATTAATCCCTCTCCTTCTTTTTGAATCTCAGTTTCACCCGTATCGATTTGGTCAATTAACTTAGACAAACCTTCTTTTACTGTTTTCTTGGTTGCGTGATTGAATTGTTTGACGCTGGCTAAGATATCCTTGATCCCAGAACCTTTGGCTAATTTTTCCATTTCTAAATTATGTCTACATTTTTCTCTGTTTGCAGCGTCTTCGGCTTTTTTCTTATTTACCGCTGACGCTATACCACTTGCCCCACCGGCAACAGCACCTGCAGCTGCTAATCCTCCGAAAATTAATGGGAGAAGAAACAGAAACCCACCTTCTTTAGCTTGCTTGTCTATTTCATCATAATTGATATTGTCCAGTACTTTATGATTTTTTAGTTTGTTAATAATTGATTGTGAAATGTGTATCTTTATACCATTATAAGTAATTGTTTTCGGTTTCCCTTTTTCGATTGATTCTAATATTTTAGCGACTAAAACTTCTGGCTTCATTTTTAAAGTAAGAAATTTATTCAATTCTATTCATCTTTCTATCCATTATATTTATGATATGACGAGATTCCTCTAACAAGAGACAATACCCGACCATATCTCCAGCTGTTTTTTCAATGTATACAGACAACTGTACGCCTGTTTTAAACAAGTCTTCTTTATGAGCAGAGAGATCAAAACAAAATATAGGATAATTTAAAACAAAATCGACATAATTAAACTGTGGCACATTTCCAAATAATTCGCTCATAAGCTTATAGTTTCTATACAACTCATTAAAATCTCTTATATCTGGGTCTATTGTCAACGGAATGTTGGGATAATTTTCATTATTTAATCGGACTTGAACCCTTTTTATTTTAGGATCACCAAAGTTGTCACCGGCTACTTTAAAAAGGTTGTTGTTGTTCGTTTGTGAATCTGGAAGATTTTTGAAACCGAGTATTAAATATCTTGCTGGCTTTGTAGTATTCGTCACTTGCCATGTGAAATTCTCCCCTGTGATTGTTATCGATCCAATCGTATTTCTTCTTAAAAATGCTATTTCGATATCTTTTTTCAAACTACTAAGAAGTCTTGTTTCTACTTCGATTGTTGGGGTTATTACTGGTGTAGCACTTCTAGATGTTGAAAAGACTTCACGTTGTGTTTTAATATATTTATTAGGTATGGATATTCTGAAAAGGTTGTGAGAGAGATATAGGAGATTGGTGGCGGCAAATCTTCCTCTGTTCTGGCTCCCTCCCGGTCCAGGCCTGACAGGCTCTCTTATACCACGACCTGGACCCTGGATGCCCAACATGCAGGCTATTGGCTGGCGTAGCTTTAATGCAAGCTGTCCACTTCAAACCTGCATGCACAGTCAGCATTAATCTAGTTTAATAATCAAGGACACTCTCTCATCACCTTTACAGTGAAAACAATAATACAATATACCAAATAATTTGTAGCTAAATTAAAGGGACTACATCAGAACCTATAAAGTGTCACAATACTCCCATTGTCAGGAGACCAATAGTCCTAAACACTATTTGTCTATAACTTTCTATAGAAACTAATCACATGGTTCTGAATGTAGCCCTGAAAGATATATGAAAGCAAATAAAAAAGCAGAGCGCGAAAATAAACACATAAACACATAAACACGAACAAACATCGGTAGGAGTTCAAGCACACTCCAATAACTCACTATTATATAATAATTATATCCGATGCCACAAACACGAAAGACACAGAATCCAACATTGGTTTCACTCAACAGAATATCCAAACGGTGTCCACCAGCTTTAGCAACAGGAACGGAATACGGTCCATATAATCTATTATCTGCTAACACTGGAACCCAGGAACACTGCCACAAGTTCGATAAATTATTACTGGAACAACTGGAACAAGATCAATTATTTGACGTATTGATCTAACTGGAACAACTGGAACAAGATCAAGTATTCGGCGTATTGACCTTACAGGAACAACTGGAACAAGATCAAGTAATTGACGTATTAATCTTACTGGTATTGATCTTACTGGAACAACTGGAACAAGATCAAGTAATTGACGTATTGATCTAACTGGAACAAGATCAAGTAATTGGCGTATTGATCTTACTGGAACAACTGGAACAAGATCAAGTAATTGACGTATTGATCTAACTGGAACAACTGGAACAAGATCAATTATTTGACGTATTGATCTAACTGGAACAACTGGAACAAGATCAATTATTTGACGTATTGATCTAACTGGAACAACTGGAACAATTAGGGTTAATGTTGTAATAACAGCGGATTCGAAAAAAGATGATGTTTTAGTGGATTGATACAACAGGAACAGTCTGTATAATTTAAGTATGATTTTTTGAACCAAATATAAACAGGAAAAGTACCAGATCTGGTTTCTTTTAGTTGTAGTACTCTTGGTATTTCTGGATACAATCCAATGGATGTTGTTGTTGTGTAGTTGTCGGTGCAGTTGTTGATTGTACTGAAGATGTTGAAGGGCAATGTACTCTGTTCTGCTTTCTTCGTGGGTTCTTCTGTTTTTGGGTTTTCTCAATTTCTTCCCTGACCTCAGGCAATTAAGTTTATATTTTTTGAAAACAATAATGTCAGTAATAACTAATGCCAAAATAACTATGACCAATAAGACAATGGTATAACCCCAATCAGGAAAGATTGAATCAGACAATTCAACCTTCCTGATACCGTGTAATTCATGCATAAGATGATCCATAGAGAGTTTTTTTTTGATATTTTCCAATTATGTTGGGAGCCTTAAATTAGTTAGGGTTTTAAAATTATCCAAAATAGGTTTCCAAATATGTGATATTGATTTTGGAACAACTGCAATTCGACAATTTAGCGTAATTGCTTTTTCGTTTTCCATGAACAGCGCAACGATGCAGAGTTTACTAAGGTTAATCGGATACACCGGACTCGCAACTTTACAATAAGACATTAAAGGTGTACTGCAAGATTGAGCTTCAAATGTCGATTGATATTACATTGACATACTAATAGAATGAGAATGGTTTAAGATCGTGTATCAAAGTGATCAACCATTTCGAGATGTTGAAATGCGATTTAGTGGTCTAAACATTACATTTTTACACAACCTTAATGCCTCAGTCGATCAGATTCAGGGCAACCCACGTTATCTAAATATAAACAGTGAAAATGTTGAATAATTAGTAAATTCTATGTCACACAAGGTACATACGTTTACCTTAACATAATCCTGAAAATGGATTAATTTATAATCATAGGTGTAATCACAGCAAATCAGCCAACACCTATCAAGGCATCAATCGATGACCATTAATTTAATCATTTAACCGGTTTTCGTCATAGCAACTTGGCTATCACTTCTAGAAGAATTTTTGTATTTTCAACTTTCCGTCGACGTTTCCTCTTACTGAGTTCGTCGACCTCGATCGGCTCATCATCTTCGTCAGATGAAATGTCTTGATCGATATCAGATTCTTCGATCCTTTCAGTTTCCAGAGCTCTTTGATCACTTTCGGATCTTTCTTTTTCTCGAGCTCTTAAACGCTTAGAGAGTTCCATCAATGGAATGTCTTCTTCACTGGAAGAACTTTCTATCTCCCTTTTATAGCGTTGAGTTAACGAGGGTACCTTAGCATTAGCTTCGCTTTTATCACTCTCCTCACTATCAGAGGGAGTAGCAGCATAATTAGTTTTCCGGAGTGGACGTCCAACGGCTTCTTTAGGTACGTCTAAAAGTAGGTGAACTAAATTTTGAGCTGTTTTATCAGAAACAGGAAAACTTTCGACCCAACCACTGTACCAGTCAATAAACGAGATGATGTATTTATTGCCAGATAAAGTGGTATGATATGGACGTGACAGATCTAGGCTGATTTTAGCAAAGGGAAATGGTGGAATGTCACTTTGCACTATACTCGGGTTTTGTTGAGTGAGAGCCCTAGTTTGACAAATCACACATTTGTTAATATACTCATGTAACTGTTTATACATGTTAGAGAAATAATATTTTATTTTCATAGTGCCATATACCTTGTCAACTCCCATGTGACCTGCCTTGTCATGATAGGAGGTTATCAATACACTGTCTAAATGTTCTGGAATGTACAAACGTGTTATTGGTTCACCATTAGGGTCAGATATAAAATAAACAAGGTTTTCAATTACTAAAAATTAATTGCGTATTTTAGCTTTACACTTCCCTTGTTTTAAGTTGTCGAATATATTGATAATGTTTTGATCTTTAGATTGTTCAACAACCATATCAAACTCGTTTAATTTTAAATGCTGGATTTCGCTCGTATCGTCAGTAATGGGCGCTTGGCACTTAACGTAATCTCTTGGATTCAGTTTATTTGAGTTTATAACATTTACTTCGAAGCTGTTGTCTCTTATACCAGGTTCCAATTCTTCACTTTCAGAACCACATAAATTATCATGCGAGGCTTTATCGGGCAATCTTGACAGCATATCAGCGCAAGAATTGAATTCGCCTTTAATATATTCAACTGTACAGTTGTAAGATGAAATATTCAAAGCCCACATTTGAACCTTCTTATTCTCCATTGGTGAATCAAGAATATACTGGAGAGGTTTGTGGTCTGTTCGTATAACGAAATTAGAACCATGCAAATAAAAATGCAATTTTTGAAGGCTTTAGTTAATAGCAAATGCCTCTTTTTCTAGTACCGACCATTTCTGAACTGACTTAGAAAATTTAAGTGAAAGAAAATAAACAGGTACGGTAATGTTTTTTAACCGATCGTTTTTACCAGACTCACCGGAAACTTGACAACTTTGCACTGATCTTACTTCATAGTTGTCTTAATTAGACAGCGAGCCTGAAACAGTACCCTTTTAATACAGTCGGTCTTATTTGTCTCATTAGTCAGAACAATTAGTAGTGATTAGTGATTTGTTCTGACTAATTCTGATGTGGTAACATAGTTACCAATCATTAAACCAGGTTCTTCCGAAAAGAAACCTTTCCCGAATGTAGATACCTGCAGCATTGCAGTGGTATCCCTGGGTAGTTCTTTTACTTTCCCAGTAACAACATTTTGCATTTGAGGACGTATCACAATAGTATTTGCCATACAAATCACGCAATTTATGTGACTGTCCTCTTGCATCGGGATATTATACTCTCCTCACTATCCTCACAGCTGACAAGTCATAATACAGCCGTACACCTTTTGTGTCAGAAAATCCATACCTAATATCATGTTTCTATTTATATCGGGTGTTGCAAAAAATTTGTGTTTAATTTTCTTACTTCATATTGAATTCTAAATGAGCAACGCCATCAATGTGGAGTTTTTCCCCGCTCACAGAATTCAGTATAATATTTTCCTTAGTTAACCGTGGTTTATGCTTTAAATTATTATACAACTTCCTATTGATAAGTGAAACCTGTGCCCCAGAGTCTACAAGACATCTTAATTTTTGCCTATCTATATTTACCAGACAGGATTTCCTGCCAAACTTATCTTATAGACTCTGCATTTTTCCCTCCGCTGGTTGGCACGTTCGCGGAATGCGTTAGGATCCCCCTTAAAAGAAGATACGGCAGAGGTTATACTATTGTTTATAACGAGGTGGTCAAACCTCCAATTTGGTTAGAAGTTTTCGAAAAACTGATCACCTGAAGCCATAGTAAAAATTGTTACTTACCAACAGAAGTTTTACTGAAGTTTCTTGAGTAATATCTTTGCCCGTACGAGATCCTGGTCACGGCACCAAAAGAAGTGTATAGATGTAGCACTTCTAGATGTTGAAAAGACTTCACGTTGTGTTTTAATATATTTATTAGGTATGGATATTCTGAAAAGGTTGTGAGAGAGATATAGGAGATTGGTGGCGGCAAATCTTCCTCTGTTCTGGCTCCCTCCCGGTCCAGGCCTGACAGGCTCTCTTATACCACGACCTGGACCCTGGATGCCCAACATGCAGGCTATTGGCTGGCGTAGCTTTAATGCAAGCTGTCCACTTCAAACCTGCATGCACAGTCAGCATTAATCTAGTTTAATAATCAAGGACACTCTCTCATCACCTTTACAGTGAAAACAATAATACAATATACCAAATAATTTGTAGCTAAATTAAAGGGACTACATCAGAACCTATAAAGTGTCACACTGGGACATATAATTGAATATTGGTTATTTCTAATTTAGCATTTGAATTGTCTTCTCCAAAAAATATTCTATCGTTATTTTGAAGGGTAGACCAATGTAAACTTTTCTGTGTTCAAGTAAACCAAATAAGGGATAGAGGGGCCAGTTTATGTAAGAAACCCACCTATTCCCAATACGCTTATTGTAAAATACCACCCTCTTTTTGAACCCTTCATTATTTTGAAATTTTGTGATATTGGCCAAATTGATAACAGCGGTTCTAACTGCCGCTTCATTGGCATCAGCTGCTACATTTTCTTGTTGAGATTGTACTCCCCCATCTCCAGTATCTGGTATCCAACCTGATGATGTGGTATAATCTTTTGGATAAAGTAATGTTTTCAACATAGTGTCAAATTCGCCTGGGTGTTTGATTGTTTCAATCGTATTTGAACCGGCTTCTAAAACCATTTCACTGAATAAAGAGGGGAAGAAATTGTTTTCCAGGCTAAGGTTCTGTTGAGGCACACGGTTTTGGTTGGGCGTTCCGTCTTTAATTTTGAAATCACAGCGGAAGTAAGCGTCGGAAAGAAGTAGCCAATTGGACAATGAATTGATTTCAAACGTTACTCTACCCCCGTCATTAATCTGAGATTTGGACCCAACAGTTGGAGATATAATGATGTAGTCTTCTTTTTTCTTATTGAATGTATATTCTATTGGTTCATAAAGTTGAAAGATCGGATCGAGTTTTGCCATTTTTAATAACAGGATTTAGGCCTTATCCCAACACCTTAAATCCTTTACCTTGTTTCGCTTTTTGTCTCAGTTCTCTTATTTTGCGCAACTCATCTAATTCATTTTTTTGTTGGACAGATTTGGATATGGCACTTGCAGCTTGCCCCACCGAAGATATAGCTTTTGCCCCCGAGGATATAATGTCTTTGTTTTTAGTTACAAAAGAAGTAACCTTTGGTATAAGGGACATCAATCCAGAGAAGAAACCATCTCCAGTGTAATTGAACTTTTCCTTTTCATGTTTTAAAATCAATCCCATATTTTTAATACAATAGATTTAGCTGATGAATTTATTTACTATATAGTTGTAGGAGGGTGAATGTTTATTAAAAACACTTTTTGGTTAATTTAAAGGGAGGGCGGGTGGTCAAACAGTAGTATATGAGCTTACAGATATCCGGTAGCTCGGAGCGGAGCGGAGCGAAGCGGAGGGGTGCCGGATATCTGTAAGCTCATATACTACTATCCTTATAATAATAAAGATGAAGTTAATATGGTTGAAAATTACGAATTCGATGATTACGATTATATAATTTTAGATGAAGATGAGGAAACGTGTAATTGAATACATATTTCTTCCTGGCCAAAATCTAAATATCTTCCACGTCCATCTTTTATATCTAAATTGATATCTTTAATACCTTTGGTATTTATTGGAAGATATGTTGTTTGAAACGGTTTTTCTATTATTCTATAACCGATTGGAACTGTAAACGTTGGAATACTGAAAATGATTTGTTGTTTGCTTTTATTGAAAAATCCACCATCAACCAAATTACAATGAACATTGATAATATCGATGTCGTTTTAATATTTGCTTTATAAGGAGCAAGTGTAGATTTGGTATACAATTTCTTTTCAAAACCTAATAATTCATTTATTGAGTTTTCTACATTGAAATCTACTTGATGTTTGTCTTTTAGATTTAGTTTTATTTTGTTCAAATTTAAATTACCTTCGAATTCAATATTTGGTTTGTCCTTATGACTTCCAACAAATTGAGATATAAATTCGTTAATGGAAACATATTCATAACTTCCTGGTAATAATGTTAATAATTTAAATGATCTCCCATTGTCTTTAGAAATTTTCAATTGGTTATTCTGTTCACTAACATTTCTTATTGAAATGTAAACTGAAAAATATTTTAGTCCTAACTTATAGTTTTTATTTGGATCGAGTTCACATTCAAAATCTAGGGTTAATCTTATTTTCGAGGACTTAGATGTTATTATGAAAAACTCCTCATCCATTTTTTACAACATTAATATAATCGTCTTTATTTATAATTCCCTTTTCTAATAATCTTTTTAAAATAGCGTGGATTTCATTTGAATCAGATTGATGTCCATGTTTCATTGCTTCAATAATTACATTAAGTCTGTTAAGTAATTGTTCGGGATCATCTGATAAAAAAGTTATTCCTTCTCCAGATATCAAATTATTGAATTCATCTATTTCTTCCACGATTGGATTTTCTTCCCAATATTCATCTGGTTCATGCATAGCTTTTACATGTAGTTGAACTTCTTTCATTCTGTTTGTTTTGGCTCCTGATTTTTTAGTATCAAGAAGAATTTTATAATAATCTATCAAATCAGTGTCATTGGCGATGGTAATGTCTCCTCCGTTAATCAAATCTATTAATCCTTGTGTTAATTTATATATAAAGTGTTTTGTATCTACTTTAAATTGAGGGGAATTGTTATCAAACAATATTCTATAACCATTTAACAATAACCCATAATCATCCACAACTGGTTTAATAGACTTTGGTAATGTTGGGTCAGGATTTGAAAAATAACGTTTTATATCATCAAGTGACTTTATTATAAATTTATTTTCTGGAACATTTTCTATAGCAGGAGGTGGGGCATTTTCTATAGCAGGAGGTGGAGTATTTTCTATAGCAGGAGGTGGAGTATTTTCTTGTTGTTTTAATAGAGGCTTAAATAAAGTTGATAAACTCTCCTCCATTCCCATTTGCGATAATCTTCTATCTTCAATTTTAGATTTTATTTTATCTTTAGTTTTAATGTAATCTTTATTTCTCTTTAATATTTTATTCCAATCAGTCATTTTTTAATTACAAATATTTGTCATAACTTTGTGTCCAGCTGGTTTTCTTGTATTAACAAAGATATATCCATGGTCGTCAGGATTGCTCCATTGTCTTCTACAAAGTTTTTTAAATTCATCTTTCTCCATACCATGAATTATTGATTGGAGTATTTGAGATAGATCTTTATCGTTTAATTCAAACAAAATAAAACAATTAGCGTTCTTTCTAATAAACATTCCGTCCATTCCATAAAATGATTGAGATTGATATATACAATGACAATTGTGATGTCTTCCTTTAGTAAAGAATTCTTGTTGAACTGTTTGGTTTGATTGTGCTACACAGTCATCGAAAATGATCAGGTTTTTCCTTTTCTTGTCGATATTAGACAAATCTAAATCATTCACATTTTTGGTTATTAAAACTTGAATATCAGTAGGTGTTAATGATGGGTTGTTTTCTTTTATACAATAATTTATAAATTCTTTAGGAGTTTTATCATTTTGAAGATTTTCATCATTTTCATAAATATTAAATATTTGCTGTATGTCATCTTTTTGTAAATATTCTATGTATAAATGTAAAGGGAATTAAAATCTAATAATTTGGGTGTTGTCAACATCTTAAATAAGAGGTGAGTTTTTCCTGATCCTGATTGACCAACAATACACATTAACATTGGATTTTGTGGAAACCTATCTGAATGTTTAAATTTTGTAGCCATTTTTTTAATGAGGATTTAATACAATACCGTCTCCTTTGTATTTCGAAAGATACAAACCATCACCACTGCGAATGTGATGAAGTATTAATCCCTCTCCTTCTTTTTTAATCTCAGTTTCACCCGTATCGATTTGGTCAATTAACTTAGACAAACCTTCTTTTACTGTTTTCTTGGTTGCGTGATTGAATTGTTTAACACTTGCTAAGATATCCTTGATCCCAGAACCTTTGGCTAATTTTTCCATTTCTAAATTATGTCTTCGTTTTTCTCTGTTTGCAGCGTCTTCGGCTTTTTTCTTATTTACCGCTGACGCTATACCACTAGCTCCACCGGCAACAGCACCTGCAGCTGCTAATCCTCCGAAAATTAATGGGAGAAGAAATAGAAACCCACCTTCTTTAGCTTGCTTGTCTATTTCATTATAATTAATATTGTCCAGTACTTTATGATTTTTTAGTTTGTTAATAGTTGATTGTGAAATGCGTATCTTTATACCATTATAAGTAATTGTTTTCGGTTTCCCGCTTTCGATTGATTCTAATATTTTAGCGACTAAAACTTCTGGTTGCATTTTTAAAGTTAGAAATTTATTCAATTCTATTCATCTTTCTATCCATTATATTTATGATATGACGAGATTCCTCTAACAAGAGACAATACCCTACCATATCTCTTGCTGTTTTTTCAATGTATACAGATAACTGTACGCCTGTTTTAAACAAATCTTCTTTATGAGCAGAGAGATCAAAACAAAATATAGGATAATTTAAAATAAAATCGAAATAATTAAACTGAGGTACATTTCCAAATAATTCGCTCATAAGCTTATAGTTTCTATACAACTCATTAAAGTCCTTCGTATCAGGATTTATTTTTAAGGGTTGATTTGGATAATTTTCATTGTTTAATCTTACTTGAACCCTTTTTATTTTAGGATCTCCAAAGTTGTCACCAGTTACTTTAAAAAGGTTGTTGTTGTTCGTTTGTGAATCTGGAAGATTTTTGAAACCAAGTATTAAATATCTTGCTGGCTTTGTAGTATTCGTCACTTGCCATGTGAAATTCTCCCCTGTCATGGTTATCGATCCAATCGTATTTCTTCTTAAAAATGCTATTTCGATATCTTTTTTCAAACTACTAAGAAGTCTTGTTTCTACTTCAATTGTTGGGGTTATTACTGGGACATATAATTGAATATTGGTTATTTCTAATTTAGCATTTGAATTGTCTTCCCCAAAAAATATTCTATCGTTATTTATTAATCTTTGAAGATGAATTTTGAAGGGTAGACCAATGTACACTTTCCTGTGCTCAAGTAATCCAAAGAGGGGATATAAATTCAAGTTTATGTACGAACCCCAGCTATTTCTATCAATAGGTTTATTGTAAAATACAACCCTCTGTTTATAACCTTCATTATTTTGAAATTTGGTTATATTGATCAAATTGTTAACACTAGTTCTAACTGCTGCCTGGTTGGCGTCTGCTGCTAGATTTTCTTGTTGAGATTGTATTTGCCCATCTCCCGTGTCTGGCATCCAACCCGATGCCGTTGTATAATTTTTTGGATATAAAAGAGTTTTAAGCATTGTGTCAAACTCACCTGGGTGTTTGATTGTTTCAATTATATTTGAACCGGCTTCTAAAACCATTTCGCTAAATAAAGAGGGGAAGAAATTGTTCTCCAATGTTAGCATCTGTTGGGGAAATCGATTTTGATTTAGAGCCCCATCTTTGATTTTGAAATCACAGCGGAAGTAAGCATCGGAAAGAAGTAACCAATTGGACAACGAATTGATTTCAAATGTGACTCTACCTCCGTCATTAATCTGAAATTTGGACCCAACAGTTGGAGATATAATAATGTAGTCTTCTTTTTTCTTATTGAATGTATATTCTATTGGTTCATAAAGTTGAAAGATCGGATCGAGTTTTGCCATTTTTAATAAGAGGATTTAGGCTTTATCCCAACACCTTAAATCCTTGGCCTTGCTTCGCTTTTTGTCTAAGTTCTCTTATTTTGCGCAATTCATCTAATTCATTTTTTTGTTGGACAGATTTGCTAATTGAACTCGCTGCCTGCCCGACTGATGATATCGCTTTTGCCCCCGAGGATATAAGGTCTTTGTTTTTAGTTACAAAGGATGTAACCTTTGGTATAAGAGACATCAATCCAGAGAAGAAACCATCTCCAGTGTAATTGAACTTTTCCTTTTCATGTTTTAAAATCAATCCCATATTTTTAATATGGTAGATTTGATAATTTGGAATTCCCGAATAAAGGGAAATAACTCTTTTGTAAATTAGAAGCTTCAGACCACAATGGATTTTTAACAACCAAGTGCGTGGAGAGGTTATATTTGTTTTGGAGGGGGAAAGGGGTGGGGGTAGGGGGAAGGGGTTAAGGAGTTAAGGAAGCCATTTTGATGGTCAGAGTTGTGGAATGTTTTTTTCATTAATTGGTTTGTCCGTAGAAGAAATCACGGGAAGTTGAAGAAGAATTTCAACAGTTCAAACATATCAAGCTTTGGAAACATGTCACTTGAAAATGGGTTTCATAGTAGTCACACAAAACTTAAAACTCTTCGCCCACTTCTTCCTTCTATCAATCTGATCCTGGATGAAATGAAAACATATAAGAGATAGGAAGACAAAGAGAAAGTTACTCTTACAAGAGAAGGAATTCATGATAGACCAGAATCAATTCTGAGATATTCCTTCATACAACATTAATAAAGATAAATCCTAGATATAAATTCTTCACCCCTTTTCATGTTAATCCTACAGAGCGAAATAAATTCGAAAGTCTCGTAGAATTAACTAAGGGGGAATGGGGGGGATTTTGTTGGTATAAATCGTGATAATAATATATTATGGAGATCATCCAAATTTTTATCTCAGGGTAGAACTCCAACGATATTATAAAAATGAATGATTTCATATCAATTCTTTCCCTTTATTGTTAACCTACAGAGCGAAATAAATTCGAAAGTCTCGTAGAATTAACTAGGGATTTTTTTGATAAGAATATGCGATTATAGGGTTATATATAGATGAATACAATGAATGATTTATACCACAAAATTAATATATTAAGGATCAAGAATTTATCTTCATTAATGTTATATGTTAGAAATCAAAGAAAAAACTATGGTGTATCACAACTTTCCTCTCATGTAATTTTCACTCTTTTCATCTACCTTCTCAAATCTTGTCTCCACCATCCTTTTGGTCAGAAAGATAGAATTTGGAATCGGTGAGTGAAAACACTTCAAGTTTGAGTATAACGACATAGAAACACAAGTTGAAGAACACTTTCCTTACCCCGACATCCTGACTATCAAAATATCTCAATCAAAATCCGATAATCCCTTCATTAGACAGATTAATTAACGAAAAACACAGAGCACTTATAAAACCCTGTTATATGTTTCAAAATGGCTTCCTTAACTGAGTACAACAGCTGTCACCTACTGCGCAGTAAATAAATAAAGTTCTAGAATATTCTAGAATGTTTATTGTTAAGAGAATATTGATTAAACAATTAAATAATGTAGCAGACGAATTTATTCATTATATATCTTGGAATAGATTCTAATTCTTTAATCATCTGTTTATCTGCTTCGTGTCGAAATTGTAAGTCTTCATTTCTGTATAGTTTGTCGTGTTTAAGTGCAGCAGCATCTACTCTATTAACAGGTTCTTCACCTGGTTTTGGATTATCATTTTCATCCAATCGTAAATCTAACCTAGTTCCCGGACCAGTGTAGTTATGACCTGGAAGATGTTTCTCACCTTTATATTTAGCCCATGGGAACCCGGGAAGTTTAGTTAGAGATTTTTGAATGTCTCCTGATCCGAAATAAGTTGTAGGGGAGTGAATGTTTATTAAAGACATTTTTGGTGATGTATTTTATTGAAAAGGGAGGGCGGGTGGGCAAATAAGTAGTATATGAGCTTACAGATATCCGGTAGCTCGGAGCGGAGCGGAGCGGAGCGGAGCGGAGGGGTGCCGGATATCTGTAAGCTCATATACTACTAAAGGAAATAATATAGTAATAGCCGTTCTAAGATTACCTGCCGAATTCAACTCAAATTTTGCAATGTTACTTTTCTCAAAAACAGCTTTAAATTTAGATGGTTCAATTAATCTTCCTACATACTTTGCAACAAATCCATACTTTTTTAAAATACCATCATTAAAGGGTAAAGTAAAATAAGTTTCTTTAGGTAGAAAATTTTTATTAATTTCTTGAATCATTTTTTCATTTTTTATGTTTCTTGTCTCAAGTTTTCGATCTAATTGAAATATTAATGATCTTAATCTCTCTAACTGTGCTTTGTCTACTACATTAGCCAATTGCTGTTCGATATAGGTTTTAATTTCTGTTAGTTCATTGTTATCATTAAGTTTAGTTTCTAAATCAGATAATTCTTGTTTTAATTTGTCTTCGCTTATACCTGGTTTGATATTAGCTATTAATTGTTTTACATTTTCATCTAATTGGGTTATTAATAAATTTACATTTTCTAACTGAGATTTATCGGCTACATTAACTAATTGTTGTTGAATATAGGTTTTAATTTCTGCTAGCTCGTTGTTATTATTAGTTTCAAATTTAGATAATTCTTGTTTCAGTCTTTCTTCCCTTATACCTCGTTTAATATAATCTATTAGTAGTTTCAAATCTATTTTCTCTTTTGTAATTCTATCATCTAATTTGGATATTAATGATCTTAATCTCTCTAACCGAGTTTTATCAACCACATTAACTAATTGTTGTCGAACATAAGTTTTAATTTCTGTTAGTTCATTTTTATCATTTAGTTTCGTCTCTAGATTAGTTAATTCTTGTTTTAATTTTTCTTCGCTTATACCTGGTTTAATGTTACTTATTAGATCTTTAACATTTGATATTTGCTTTGTAATTTTATCGTCTAGTTGAGATATTAATAAATTTCAATTTTGTAATTGAGATTTATCAACCACATTAACTAATTGTTGTTGAATATAGGTTTTAATTTCTGTTAGTTCATTATTATCATTTAGTTTCGTTTCAAGATTAGCTAATTCTTGTTTCAATCTTTCCTCATTTATACCTGGTTTAATGTTACCTATCAGTTGTTTAATATCTGATTTTTGTTTTGTAATTATTTCGTCTAGTTGTGATATTAATAAATTTATTCTATCCAACTGAGTTTTATCGACTATATTAGCTAATTGTTGTTGATAACTTTCTAGTTTTTTTATGATGTGAATCTAAAAGTTTTTGATGATTTCCTAATTGGTTTTTACTATCTTTATCTAATACAGTTATTTTTTGATGTAAACTTTTAGTTGTTTGAGTTAAATAAGCTTTATTTATTGCATCTTTTTTCTGTTGAGGAAATCTTAAATTAGTTATTTTGAAATTATTCATATCTATATCACCTTGAAGCGTGTCTCCAGTTTGATCTACAAAATATGGTTTGAATTTATTAAGCGTTAATGTAGGAGCTTCATTCTTTAAGTTTCCTAGACCAAATTTATTTGCCATTTTTTCAAACAAGATTTAATACTATTTGTTCAAATGGTTTACCTAAACTTAATTGATATAAAACCCAAAGAGAAAGTTGACCACAAAATTTATCTCCTGGTTTTTGAATTTGAAAAGTAGAACATTTTATTGGACCATAATTCAAATCAATAATTTCTTTAGTTGGATCTAATCCATATGAATCAAAAAATACATTGAATTCCCTTTGAATAAAGCAGAATGATGAACACCTTTTTGATCTGAAGTATGGATATTAGTTATAGCATAAAACTTTGATTTATTTTTTAGAGATGATATTTCATCACGCATACAGTAGTAAAAAGGTTTTATGTCTAATTCTTCTGCCCATCTGATTAATTGAAAATTTGTGGTAGTATCAGTTCCGTATTTTTTTAAGAATTCTTCGAAAGTAATCATTATTTAAAAATCAGTTTTTTGAAGTTCGTTTTGATAAAATCTACCCAAGATTTCTTCACCATGTAAATCTACTAAACTGTAAGTTGGTGGTGAAGTTTTATTAACTTTATCAATAATAAAGATTTCATTCGTCCAATATCCAACATAACCTTTTTCAAATTTACTTCTATATTTATAAATACGAACTCTATCACCAACTTTAAATTTGAGTTTAATATTTAAATTCTCATTTTCAAAATTGTTTTGTGTGTTAATCGATTTTATAATATCTGGATTTTTTGAAGCTTCTGTAGGAGTAACTTTTATTGATGAATGAATTTTATTATTATATTCATCGACAACAATGGGTAATATTTTAAGCCATTTTTGAGAATTCAATTCTGTGAACTTTTTGAATAATTTGTTTTTTAGAGTTCTGTTAAATCTCTCAATTACTACAGCTTTACCTTCGTTATATGTACTGTAAATTTCAAACCCTAAAGATTTCATATTTTTATTATAAAATTCTGTTCCTTGATCTACCCATTACTTTTTGGGTTTTCTATGTTTCATTATTGTTTCAAATGCTTTTTTAACAGTTAGACCTGTTTTGTTTTTTAGAGGAATAACGCAAGCGTATCTTGTATATAAATCTATAACTGTTAAACAATATTTATAACCTCTTTCTGGGGGCATATTAATTAAATCAGCTGACCATATATCATCTTTGGCAAATACTTTCACTTTTAAAAAGTTTTTAGTTTTTCTGAATTCTTTATGAATTTCATCTGCTAATCCCATACCTAATTTCATTTTTGATTTTAATAATCTTATGATTAATGCTCTTTCAACTTTTTCTCTAAAAGTGGGATTTGGAATAGATTCTAATTCTTTAATCATTTGTTTGTCTGCTTCGTGTCGAAATTGTAAGTCTTCATTTCTGTATAGTTTATCGTGTTTAAGTGCAGCAGCATCAACTCTATTAACTGGTTCTTCACCTGGTTTTGGATTATCATTTTCATCTAGTCGTAAATCTAACCTAGTTCCCGGACCAGTGTAATTATGACCTGGAAGATGTTTCTCACCTTTATATTTAGCCCATGGAAAACCGGGAAGTTTAGTTAGAGATTTTTGAATGTCTCCCGATCCGAAATAAGTTATAGGGGAGTGAATGTTTATTAAAGACATTTTTTGGTTATTTCAAAGGGAGGGCGGGTGGTCAAATAGTAGTATATGAGCTAAAGAACCTCAACACCGATAGATACCAGATTGATCCGAAGATACCAAACCAAACCAAAATTAACTATCCATCTGTAGCCATCTGCAAACTGGTAACCAGACTACGCACCAACCATGTCATGCGAGACCATCAGTTCAATGCCATTAAATGCCGATGCGGACACGTTGCCACCAGGACGCATCTTCTCATTCAATGCACCGAATTTAAACCATCTCGTAAGGCACTGACGGACTACATGGAAACCAACGGCACACCTATCACCATACATAATATTTTGGCTCCACCCAAGGACCACTTGTATAAAATCATGGAACTCATCTACCAATTTATCAACACTTCTGTTTTAAACAGATAGTCTAAGTTTCTTTTTACTCTTATATTACTTTATATTACTATATTATTAATCTCCACATAATTTTTATCGCAGAGACAAAAGAGAACAATTTTTTTTTTCTTTTTTTTGTGTGAAAGCTCACATCTCCTTTTCTTCTTTCTTTTAGGTCTTCAACTCCTCCAATCAAGAACAGATAATCTAACCAAATCCAACCAAACAAAACCAAACCAAAGCAACAACATCCAATAATAAACATTATGATCATAACGAGTTTTGGAAGAATGAGAAGACTGAGTTACTCACGCCACACCATCCAGGGCCGAGTTACACCGCCATGTCATTCGACCCGACCAGATCTGAAAATTTATCAACAACCAAACCAAACCAACAGCACAGAACCATCTAATCTGAACCAATCCAACCACCAACTACTACGAATATCAACAACTACCTAGTTTGCGATATCAGCAATTGCTGGAAGCAAACGTTAACTCGCCATTTACCTACCTACTTAAAAAAATTATATTGAATAGAGTTCCGTCCCTTAGACCACTATTCCACTCAACTGTATATTATTGTTGCATAAGAGATACAATTTAAAATTCTAAAGGTTGTAATTTCCTACCAAATATTATAATTTATATAATATTTTTCAATATTCCGGAAGTGCAAAATTCAACTTTAAAAGCAAATAACATCAAAACCGGAAGTGATATCGAAATTTTGAAAATTAATTATACTTTGCAATCCAAATGTCTATATATCTGTAAGTTTTCAGATCGGTCGAAATAAAACCGTAGAAGTTAAAAAATTTCGAAAACAAAGCAGTGCGTTCAATAGATTTTATTTTGAGTTTGATAATATTTTTACTTCAATTGATATTCATAAGTCTCCAGTAAATAAAACATTTGTAACAGCTCCCGTATTTATAAAAGAAAATAATGAAAATGCAGATTACGTTGCACGTTTTAAAATAGAAAGTATAACAGAACTGACACCACGGTCAAGATTTTACCTAAAAATGTTAATTACATACCTCAATTAGAGATATAATAATAATAATAATAATAAACTCTTTATTTTACATGGGTCAGAATTAGGCCCAATACACAAGGACATGGTCCTGTCTCACATTCAGCCCATGGGGCAATACATTGGAAAAAAAAAAAAATAAAAAAATAAAAAAAGAAAATAAAATCGAAAATACATAATATCTCAATATACAATTCGTCTGAAATACTAAAAATACACAAGTACATGTGTATCAAATGGACAGAGATATGTTCCGGCGATCAAGTAAATGACCACAAATAAATATACAATACTCAACGTACAATTTGTTTAAAAATACACAAGTACATGTGCATGAATGGACAGATATCAATTATTATAGAATATCTTTGCTACAGAAACAAAGACATGTATATTTATGTTTACGAGAAACATTGGTTTATCACAAATACAGTTAATTTAATTCTTAAAAAATGAATACTGAAGAATTGAACACACAGAATTTACAAGATTTTATGATGCGTAAACAAAAAGAGTTAGAAGGAGAATTCAATCATAACAAAAAGATTAACAAATTGTTGGAGTAGGATAGACACTACTTTTAAAACTATAAGTGTTATATCAGCTTGTCTTATAGCAACAGCAACCACTGTTACAGCAAGTATTTCTCTTCCAATATTTATTCAAACTATCCTAGGAGCTCTTACAGCTATTAAAACATCTTCATGTGGTTTAATTACTATTAGGTTTACCTCTAAAAAGAAATCATATTACAAAGCCATATCAAATTTTATTAGAACATATTTATATAAATTATTTATCTTTTCGAACGAAGCAAATCTGATAAATAATTACCATAGAAGAACCCTAAAAATTTAATGAAATATTCGATGAATTGTTAACAAAAATTGAATCTTTAAAAATAGAACATAAAAAATTGAAAAAGAAACATGACTAAATTAATTAAAAAAAAGAACCTAATGCTGTAAAACCGAAGAAAAAAATTGACAATGAATTATTTGAAAATGTGGTTTCTGATATAATTGAAGAGTTTGATACATTTAATTGTCAAATTGAAATCGATGGACAATTTTTTGAAGATGGTGAATTCAAACAAAATATGAAGTTATCTTTCTATAATGTTCAAATGATTACTAGAGTTGTAAATAATATGAGTGAAAAATCAGATAGTTCAGATTGGTATTTTACTGGTCATATAATATATCGTAAAGATTATTTCAAACCAATCAACAGATCAAATATGGGAAAAGGAACTCAATTGCTATTTACAATCAATGAATACGTTGGAGAAAATTGTTATATTCCAAAAAAAAAAAACAACTTTAAACGTGATTTAACAAAAGAATTTAATGATTTTATTTATTCCTATTCAAAACATAACAGAAAGGGAATAATGACTCAAGCTAGAATCGGAGAATTCAATGAAAAAAAATAAAACTTCGTTCCAAATTTATAATCTTAAAAGTAGAACTTTATATCCTATAAAAATAAACACTCAATTAGAATGGGTTTTGTATTTACAAAATAATCATTTCTGTTTGATAAAAAGAGAAAACAAAAGTTTAGGAATAAGAGAAATAAAAGATAACTATCAACAAGTATGGAAAAACCTGTGTTAACGAAAACACTGAACTTGTTTCCGAATTTAATCCAGCGTCCATGTCACAAAACTCCGAACCCGAAACTATTTATGTTTGGGATTCCGAGACGTATACAGAAAAAGAAACAATACCATATGTATGTTCTTTAGTCAATTTGGAAAAGCCGCGAAAAATATGAGAACGAATAAATTGGCGTTATCTAGATCTAAAACCGACAGATAATGTTCCTGAAGAATTTTATGAAAAAAAAATAATGAATATAGTTCATATATTTGTAGGTACAGATTATATAGATCAAATGTTAAAATATTTAGGAAATGTTGATCAAAAACAATTAACTTTAGATTCTCATAACGGTAGTGGTTTTGATAATTGGATTATTATTAAAAATATGTCAAAATTAACTCACTTTCCTCTCAAAACCTTCGTTTACAAATATCTAATATATTTACAGAAAAGTCATTACAGAAAAAATGGAATAATGAAAAGAAGTTTAACAACAATAACAATTATCTTCAAAAATTAAATTTCACTTGTTCATATCAACATGTAGCAAGAAGTTTAAAAGATTGGGGAAAATCATCAGAATTACCAATGAATTTAAGAAAGATTGATTTAGATATTGCGTCTATAAACGAATCAAATTGGGAGTCCCGAAGAGAAGGAACCTTATGCTAAAAGAGATACTATATGTTTAGGCCTATGTTTGATCAAATACAATCAAGTTATGACATCAAGTTATGTAATAAATAATTTAACAATCCCCGCCTTATCTCTTTAAGGTTGGTATTATCTGTATAACGGAGAAAAAGTATATTCTCACGTCGATCCGTTCATCAGACATTATGTCAGACGTTCCGTCAAAAGAGATAGAGTTTCTGCAAACATAATAAAATTGACATCGGATAAATTAGATGAAATTATAAAGTACTACAACATCATTTTAATACAACTGATTCTGATATCATCGAGTTATTCAAAAAATACCAAGGGTCTACTAAAGATTTTTAACGAAGAGTTGAAGAAAATCTCTTGTTCTAAATTAATGGCATTTGACGCTAATGTCTTTATGCTTCTGCTATGTGTGACCCAAAAGCTAAATCAGCAAGAGTTTTAAAAGATTCTGAAAAGGAAGAATTTGTAAAGCTTTTCAATAAACAACAATTTAGACCAAGGTGTGCTATTTTATCTGTTTGAATATCCAAAAAATATGTTTTTTCAACTAATACCAGCCAACGACAAAATCAGTTACACTGTTATAGAGGATGATAAACCCCAAACAAAATCTGGTGATAAGATAAGATTTAGAAATGGTTTTTGTAATGACGTTCTCACTTCTGTTGACATACAGGAAATTGTTCGAGCTGGTGGAATAGTTATCGAAATATTAGATGGGATAGTCTATGAAGAAAATTTCAAAACACCTCCTTTTAAAGACTATGTTTTAACTTTAAAGGAAGAAAGAAACAAATATAAACAAGGGGGAAATTTAGTTGGCAGCGATTGTATGCAATTATTGGGTAATTCTTTATACGGTTAAACTGTTCAGAAAGATATAAATACAGAATTCCATTTATGGTCTGAAGAAACTCTTAAAGCAAATTTTGATTCAAATATAAAAAGTTATCTAAAAGTAAATGAACAACAATATATAGTGGAAAAAGAACAGGAACAACCTGAAATTATCAAACCAACAAAAACAACAAGATTAACTCCGAGTCACTTGGGTTCATTCATCTTAGCACATAGCAAACGAATAATGAATAATTTTATTCATGTTATTGATGGTTTTAAAAAACCAGAAATATATTATACTGATACCGATAGTTTATACATATCAGATAGGAATTGGGATAAATTGGAACAAACTGGATTAACTTCTGAAACGGAATATGGAAAAGGAAAGAATGATTATGGAGATGGTGGTATAATATTTGGTTTATATTTGGCTCCAAAAGTAAAATACAATATCATCTAACTTCTAATGGAGAATTAGTGGAAAAGAAAACTTTTAAAGGATATACAAAATCAAAGTTGAGTGTGGAAGATTATTTAAAATTAGCCAATGGAAAAGATATTGAAAATGAATTCGATAAACCTTGGAAAAAAAGTTTTACAGATTGTGTAGTCATTCCGAAAGATAAACAAAAGAAAGTATTCAAACATAATTTGAATTTGATTAAAAGAAAACCACCAAACAGAAATGAAATTATGTATCCCTATAATAATAAGGATGAAGTTAATATAGTTGAAAATTACGAATTCGTTCGACGATTACGATTACATAATTTTAGATGAAGATGAAGAAACATGTAATTGAATACATATTTCCTCCTCACCAAAATCTAAATATCTTCCATGTCTATCTTTCATATCTAAATAGATATTTTTAATACCTGTGGTATTTTTTGGAAGATATGTTGTTTGAAACGGTTTTTCTATTATTCTATAACCGATTGGAACTGTAAACGTTGGAATACTGAAAATGATTTGTTGTTTGTTTTATTGAAAAATCCAACATCAACCAAATTACAATGAATATTGACGATGTCGATGTCGTTTTCAATATTGCTTTATAAGGAGCAAGTATAGATTTGATGTACAATTTAATTTGAAAAACCTAATAATTCATTTATTGAGTTTTCTACATTGAAATCTACTTGATGTTTGTCTTTTAGATTTAATTTTATTTTGTTCAGATTTAAATTACCTTCGAATTTAATATTTTTTCTATCCTTATGACTTCCAACAAATTGAGATATAAATTCTTTGATAGAAACATAATAATATTCATAACTTCCAGGTAATAATGTTAATAATTTAAATGTTCTTCCATTGTCTTTAGAAATTTTCAATTGGTTATTCTGTTCACTAACATTTCTTATTAAATTGTAAACTGAAAAATATTTTAGTCCTAACTTATAGTTTTTATTTGGATCGAGTTCACATACATAATCTAGGGTTAATCTTATTTCTGAGGACTTAGATGTTATTATGAAAAAATCCTCATCCATTTTTTATAACATGTATATAATCGTCTTTATTTATATTTCCCTTTTCTAATAATCTTTTTAAAATAAGTTGGATTTCATTTGAATCAGATTGATGTCCATGTTTCATTGCTTCAATAATTACATTAAGTCTGTTTAGTAATTGTTTGGGATCATCTGATAAAGTTATACCTTCTCCAGATATCAAATTATTGACTTTATCTATTTCTTCTATGATTGGATTATTTTCACCATATTTATCCGATTCATCAACTTCATTCGTGGCTCTGATATGTAGCTCTACTTCTTTCAATCTATTTGTTATAGCTCCTGTTTTTAATAGCGTGAAGAAGTTTAAAATATTCTATCAAATCATTGTATTCCAAATGGCAATGTCTCCTCCGTCAATCAAATCAATTAATCCTTGTGTTAATTTATAGATAAAGGGTTTGTATCTATCTTGAATTGAGGGTAACGATGATCGAACAATATTCTATAACCATTGAATAATAACCCATAATCATCCGAAACTGGTTTAATAGATTTGGGTTAAGTTGGGTCAGGATTTGAAAAATAACGTTTTATATCATCAAGAGATTTTATAATAAATTCATTTGTATTTTCTGGGACATTTTCTATAGCAGGGTGTACAACATTTTCTATATAAGGAACATTTTCTTGTTGTTGTTTTAAAAGAGGCTTAAAATCTTAAAATAAAATTGATAAACTCACCTCCATTCCCATTTGCGATAATCTTCTATCTTCAATCTTAGATTTTATTTTATCTTTAGTTTAAATGTATTCTTGATTTCTCTTTAATATTTTATTCCAATCAATCATTTTTTGATTACAAATATTTGTCATAACCTTTTGTCCAGCTGGTTTTCTTGTATTAACAAAGATATATCCATGATCGTCAGGATTGTTCCATTGTCTTTTACAAAGTTTTTAAAATTCATCTTTCTCCATACCATGAATTATTGATTGCGGTATTTGAGATATATCTTTATCCACTAATTCAAACAAAATAAAACAATTAGCGTTCTTTCTAATAAACATTCCATTCATTCCATAAAATGATTGAGATTGGTATATACAATGACAATTGTGATGTCTTCCTTTAGTAAAGAATTCTTGTTGAACAGTTTGGTTTGATTATGCTACGCAATCAGCGAAAATGAGCAGGTTTTTACTTTTCTTATCGATATTAGACAAATCTAAATCATTCACGTTTTTGGTTATTAAAACTTGAATATCAGTAGGTGTTAATGATGGGTTGTTTTCTTTTATACAATAATTTATAAATTCTTCAGGTGTTTTGTCATTTTGTAGATATTCATCGTTTTCATAAATTGGAAATACATGCTGTATGTCATCTTTTTGTAAATATTCTAAGGCTTTCAGAAATTGATAATATAATTGATCTGGAGTTGATGTATAAATGTATAGGGAATTAAAATCTAATAATTGGGGTGTTGTTAACATTTTAAATAAGAGGTGAGTTTTTTCTGATCCTGATTGACCAACAATACACATTAACATTGGATTTTGTGGAAACCCATCTGAATGTTTAAATTTTGAAGCCATTTTTTTTTAATGAGGATTTAATACAATACCATCTCCTTTGTATTTTGAAAGAAATAAACCATCACCACTGCGAATGTTCTTAAGTAGTGTGATTTTAATGAATACTCCGATCATAGTCCAGTGTAAAGCAAATAATAGGGAAGTGTCTAACCAGGTTATAAATGAATTAAATTCACATTCCATTACTAAAAAAGACTGGAGCGAAAATAATGCAAATAATATACATTCAAATATCTTGTCTCATGAAAACGAGCTGTTAAATATTTGTTCATTGAATGGATTAGACCAAAATAGAATCGATTTATTTGCAGAAAAATTCTCGTATCTTATTACAAAATTGGTTTCTGGTTGTTCTGAGATTATTACATTTCGCAGGACGGGCTCTAATCAAAGCAAATAAATTTCGGCTGTCCTATATACCGGAAAATACCGAAAAATACCGAAAATAACCGAAAAGAACCGAAAAAACTCCGAAAAATACCGAAAAAACTCCGAAAAGTACCGAAAAATACCGAAAATACACCGAGAAAATACCAAAAAACACCGAAAAAACTTTCTGATACTAATTGCCGAAAAAAACCAAAAAAACCTAAATACCGAAAAAATCCTATATACCGAAAAAACTGACACTAATTACCGTAAAAACCCTGAAATCCCCCAATCGGCAAACCTCGGGTGACTCTGCTTCTCTCCATCTATTCCTCGGCTGTAACACTGTAGAAATGAACGGTGAGCGTTCCACAGACGCAGCCAGGAAGCACAAAGGGTAAAGCTGCTGAACTTTCAATACGACTGATGTATATAAACTAGTGATTTCTATCGTTGCTGAAGTCTAATTAAAATATAGACCAAACATTCTCTTTTGTGTGTTATAAGTTTCGTACCGAATGTTTTATTAGCTATCTAGTGGTTACTTACAAAGCTGACAGCTAATAAAACATTCGAAACGAAACTAATAAAACACGAACGAAAGTTGGGTCTATATTTGATTTCGGGGAAGGGAGGGGTTGTAGATAACTGTAATAATATGTAATAATCTTTCAATATACCTTTTATTTTTTAATAATTTTAATGTTTTCAATTATAAGTAAACGAAAAAAACAATATAAAGATTCAAAATACACAAACTCTTTTCATTTCACTTAAATGACCAAAAAAAAAAAAAAAAAAAAAAAAATATGGTGATGATTTTAAAGATCACATCGGCTCAATTTTTAACTGAAACTTGAAAATAAAGTCTTTGGACAATATCAGTTTTTCGAAACTAAACGATTTTATTTTCTGAAGTAACCTATTTTTTTTGGTTTAGTTTATCATATTAAAGTAATGTGTGTACAAATTTGCGTCAAATCTCCACTTCTTCCAATCGTCAGAAACATTTAGGGGCCCGCGATCCCACCTATCCCCGCGGCCCATTCTGTCTCTTTAAAACTTTTCCGACGTTTGAGCGCCTAATATTATTAGTTTTTAAAGGGGGAGGGACGACATCAGAGAATAACTCCACAGAAAACACGGGCCTTGGCATCGGAATTTGTTTCTGTCCAGAGCGGGGCATGGCACCAAATCGCATTGCAGCTAATAGTCCAACGCCGTTCCACTGAGCCACCGCACACCAATAAAATGGAGATTGGCAACTCAGTGTCCTGATGAATATCTACCAACAAACAGTTGAGGGAAATATTTTTTCTAGAAGTCAAATTCCTGTTTAATTTATAAGTGGTCAGATTGTTCGGTATTTAGCGATTTTTTTGGTAATTAGTGTCAGTTTTTTCGGTATATAGGATTTTTTCGGTATTTAGGTTTTTTCGGTTTTTTTCGGTAATTAGCACCAGAAAAGTTTTTTCGTTTTTTTTTTGGTATTTTTTCGGTGTATTTTCGGTATTTTTCGGTACTTTTCGGAGTTTTTTCGGTATTTTTCGGAGTTTTTTCGGATTTTTTCGGTTCTTTTCGGTATTTGTTCGGTACCAGATACAATCTATTAAATCATTGCAATTCCGACTTTAATTGCATTAAACAGTTTGTAAAAACTTACCATTCAACGTTGTTCATTTAACCTAAATCGACAGGTAAGCCCATATATCAGCAGCTGGCTCGCCACCATTTTCATCGCTTACACAACTCACAAGCCAAGGCCTAGCGCTATCGTTACTTTCAGCTTTTAGGGTTTGTATAGTAACCGCGGGCTTCTTCTGGTTCGGCAAATTGGTCAAGAGATCCCCCACTTTTACTGTCCAAATTTTCTATCTCATAAGAACTCTCAGAGCGGGATAATACGATATTAGTCTGCAACTCTGACAGCTTCTACTATTGATTTCAATGTCTGCCATCGTTTTGGGCTACCGCCATGACGTCACACAGATATGGCGTCTTCTTACAAACGACTTATAACCGCATACTGCGGGGTGGACAGAAAAAAGTGTTAGTTGAGGGTGTTGTATCATCGCTTAATAAATTTGGATAATGATATAAGATGGTCATAGCTAATTCAAAGAGTGTCTTATAAGCGATATTTAAATCGATGTCAGCTTCTCTTTAAGAACTGATGCTGTGCAGGTGAAGCCTCACGACTTTACTAATCTGCCTATAACCGTTTGGTAGAGATTAAAATTTATTTATACTTATATCTATCTACCCAAATGCAAGCAAAGAAATTCTCGAATGCGAGGAATATAAACAAACCATTGTAGACTTGCTTAGTCGGACGGATAAGCATACCGATATGCAAGTTTATTTTATCTAATACCCGTTTGAGTCGATATAAAATGAAGGGAAGAACAATAAACAAATAGTCGTTCCCCTCGAATTGACAATCATGTAAGTCGGGAAATATTTCATTATAACGAAACATACATTACGGGCATAAGCACACATTTTTGTTATTTGATTCCGCATGGGATTTAGCTGAATTTGATTCCTCATTAAACAAGTCGAGGCATTAAACTGCAGAAAATGATTATCTTCAACACTTTATTGTTTCTATTAAATCCTTTTTTCTTTCCAGCCAGCTTCAACCTCCGTGATATAAAAAAACTCTTCCAGTTCTGCAAGACTTTTATCGGCATATCTTCCATCGCTTTGGTCGAACATTTTAGACGCGTGTTGCTTGGAAATTCGTTAACTTGTAGGTGTAGTCCTATGCTATATAGAGAAAAGTTATCGCCAGGATCCCATTGATGCCATATTTATTCTTCAGTCACTGGTTAATAGAACTTTGAAAAAGGAATTGTATGCCTGTTATGTCGACTATTCAAAATGTTTCGATTTGATAAACAGATTAAACCTGTGGTATAAATTCACCAAACAGAGTATCAATGGGAAAACTTTAACGACGATCCGTTCACTATATGAAAATATTAAATGTCTGGTAAAAGTTCACGGAGAAGTATCAGAAATCTTTCACTGCTTCAATGTTTATTTCAAAGATGGTGGGGGGGGGGGGGGGTTATCACCATTATTATTTTCTTTTTATGTGAATGACATAGAACAACATTTGAAAAAGATAATTGTAACTCTGCAAGAATTTACGATATATTTACTAATGTAAGCAGATGACAAGAAGTTACAACATTAGTTTAATTCATTGCATACATATATACTTATAAGTGGGATATGAAAGTTAATATCGCAAAGACTATGGTTATAATCTTCAGAAATGGTGGTAAGATAAGGGGTAATGAGCAGTGGTGTTTTAATGATATCAATTTAATTATCTAGTTTTGTTTAATTTTTATGGGAAATTTCTTCAGACCAAGGAAGAAAGGCATTAGGGGCTATTACAAAAGTATGCAAAGTATTTGGAAATAGAAATAAAGTTTTCAGTTTGATACATACATATCGAGTATTTTAAAATATGGTGCAGTATGGGGATTTCCTGCAGCTAAATTTTTTTTTTAAAAAGAACTTTTGATTCCAGAATCAGTACTAACTCTAGTAT
>JAUJPP010000003.1:47109861-47130244 GCA_030562195.1 Nipponacmea schrenckii | reverse complement strand
GAATATGTGGCAATTGTTGGATTTTCAGTTGTGGTTTAGAAAAAAAAAATCATTCCTTTAGAGTTTTTTCCTCTGATGTTCATATGTGTATATTTATAGATACGCAGAGTCTGTATATTTTAATAATAGATAACTGAGAGTTAGAGATACGTTTTGTGTGATAGGTAGAGTCTGTATATCAATAATGTATAACTGAGAGTTAGAGATACGTTTTGTGTGATAGGTAGAGTCTGTATATCAATAATGTATAACTGAGAGTTAGAGATACGTTTTGTGTGATAGGTAGAGTCTGTATATCAATAATGTATAACTGAGAGTTAGAGATACGTTTTGTGTGATAGGTAGAGTCTGTATATCAATAATGTATAACTGAGAGTTAGAGATACGTTTTGTGTGATAGGTAGAGTCTGTATATCAATAATGTATAACTGAGAGTTAGAGATACGTTTTGTGTGATAGGTAGAGTCTGTATATCAATAATGTATCACTGAGAGTTAGAGATACGTTTTGTGTGATAGGTAGAGTCTGTAACGTTTTGTGTGATAGGTAGAGTCTGTATATCAATAATGTATCACTGAAAGTTAGAGATACGTTTTGTGTGATAGGTAGAGTCTGTATATCAATAATGTATCACTGAGAGTTAGAGATACGTTTTGTGTGATAGGTAGAGTCTGTATATCAATAATGTATCACTGAGAGTTAGAGATACGTTTTGTGTGATAAACTCCCATTAGTGAGTACTTACTATAAACCATGCAGGCGGTTAACCTTTCTTTTTTTTAAAGAATCTTTTAGACTAACAAATGGGGAAATACAGGATAAACAGTGTGTTCACAATTAACACAAAATATGTCTGATCTCCTCTGCCAATGCAAAAACTAACATTTTAAGATAGAAAAAGAAACAAACACTTTATTTTACAAAAATATTACTTTATTTCTTTTTCAAAAATTGAAATAAAAATATGATTGTCAAACTATGACACCTTTAAACGACTTGCATCTTAAAATCACATAATAAAATTTTTTTTGATGATTTAAAAGCTTAAAAATCTTAATAACTATACATATGGCAGTAATTTGGCCAATAATCAATGATCCATCAGTTTTGTATAGTGATTAAAATAAAAATGTAACATATCTTATAACTTATACTTCTCACTTAAGCCACATGATAATTCAAATGGTAAACTCAGATGGACATAATATTCACACCTAACATAACAAAATCACATTCATATAATCCATTTATTATCTTCCAAATATCTTACTGCATAAATTCATACTTTTAAAAAAAAATCCATATTTGCAACATTAAAAGTAATGTCAAAATGTGAAGATGTCTGAATTATCTTAAATGAATTATCTTTATCCAAATTCATAATATTTTGATAAGGCAAATGTGAAGGATTATTTGTGGATCACGGTATTTCCATTGGCTCAGTTAAGTGATATGTCAATGTATAAATCAGAGTTTACCATTTCAATTATTTTGTGTTGTTTGCATTGTAAATATTAGGTAATGATTTAGTTTTAATTTTTCTCGAAATCTTTACAACCTGGATTAATGTTTCAAATTTTAATTTAAACGCAAAATAATAAGGTAGAGACATGATTACATCTACAGAAATTACCAAATCATACAATACATGCATCTGTCCAATTCAGAATCAAAATGAATATTGAAATATGTAAACCTTGTAATAAGTAGAAATAGGCCTACTGGTATTTTTCTATGAATATGTTTTACATAAAAATATCTTTATCATATAAAAATCAAATGGTAATAAAAAAGAGAAACAAACATAAAAGTATGTATGAAATAAAAAATAATTCTGATGATGAAAAACTAAAAATCATTAAAAAAAACATTACTATAATACATATCGTCGGTGGGATTCTGAAACCTCGTAAGTCGAGATTTTCGTAAAATCACTTTTTAGGTTTATTTTCAAGAGAATTGTACAGGCCATCTTCTGTCAAAATATCGTACAGCTGAGCCAATTAGATTTCATTTTATAGTCATATGATGAAATGTCGTATTTCTGTTAGTGGTTAAACATGGAATTCTAAAATATCGTATGTCTAAGTCAAGTGTCACCAGTGCGTGGCCTACGTTATCTACAATGCTATTATAGTGATTTTGAAGGTATGTTGAAATTATATTATAAAATAAATCATAATAAATGTAATCAATTACATTATGGTTGGTTTGAGTTGTTATTTCACCTTAAACATTCAAAGAATACACAGCATAGCTTAATTTGAAAGGACATAGATAGAGGTAATTGTGATTTTAGGCAATTCTGAAAGATATAGGTAATTCGTTCATGTATAAGTGATTGATTCTATATCTCAAATTAGCGTTATAATCGTGAATAAAGAAAATTCGTTCTCTCACATACAAAATAAGCTGATTTTTTACACAAAATCAAGATATACGAGGATTTGTAAATTTCAAACATTTTCGTGATTTTCTCCCATTTAACAGACATACGACAATTTTGAATTTCATTTTATTTGTTTTAGGTATTGATTACGGAACTAATTATGCCAAAAATACCTCTCATTAGTTCCCGTGGCAAATTTTTGGTTCAACTTGCACAACAGAGAAATCAAGAGCATGCTCCTTCTGCTGGTACCACTCAACTCCTACCCAATAACCAATCTGCTAACATTGAAGTTTCTGCTACTGTTAGTGGCAATGACGGAAGCACCCTGCTCTTATCCAATTATACACCTGCTACTGAAGGGAGCACTGAGTCATTAACCATTGATGAACCTGATAAAGATGAAAGTAGTTCTGAAATAGATATTGGTATACTGGCAGAACTTATCAACCCCCAGAGTGAACCTCATAGCCCTGAGAGAATTGAAGAAATTGCTTCAACCGATATAGATGACATTTTGAATTTGTCTTCCAACGTCAGACATCCGAGTACAGATGAAAGCATGGATCTCGATGATGAGGTTAGGGATCCCGATTGGACTCCCCCTGCTGATGTATCTATAAGCGATGATGAAGTCGTATTTCCGGGTGATGTAGTTGAAACGATTACTGTGCAGCAAGAAGACTGGGATAATACAGGTAAAAAAAGAGCAAAGCCAGGAAAAGCAGATAAAGGTCAATGGGCTAAATTTCAAAATAAAAATCGCAGGATGCACGGAAAGAAATATAAATCTTACCGAATTGACGCTGCGGGGTACAGTAAACGTGATGTTTCTGAAAGAATTTTAAAACCAAGAGGTTGTAACAAAACTTGTAATCAAAGAAAATGTTGTTCAACTTTTGAGGAAGAAGACAGAAAAAGTATTTTTGTTAAGTTTTGGGATGTTGATTGGAGTGCTAAGAAGATGTTCGTTTCTAATATGATCGATAAAATTCCTGTTAAAGAGAGAAAGGTGCCCTTAAAAGAATCCAACCGGCGGGATGTCTCCTTAATATACCACTTGAAGAAGAATGATGTCAGATTGAAAGTTTGCAAACAAATGTTCTTAAATACTTTAGGTGTTGGTGAGAAAATGGTATATGGATGGATTGACAAAATTGAACCTAACAAAGCTGCTAATTTGGAACCCCGAGATCCACAAGATAAAGCATCCAATACAAGTTCTGAAGAAGAACCCAAGTCGAAACAATTAAAGAAACAGTCACAGAAAGTAATTAATGCCCGATTGTTTTTAGAATCATTGCCTAATTTGCCAAGCCATTATTGTAGAGCTACAACCAATAAACGCTATTTGGAACCTGTATTTGCTGACATGGCTGAATTGTATCAGACATACAAAACACATTTTGAAGGTGAAGCATGTGTGTGTAAACGAACATTCAAAGAAATATTTCAAGATCTCAACTTATCATTATACAAACCTAAAAAAGATCAGTGCGATATATGTTGCGGATTTCAAACGCAAAGCATAACAGAAGATGTTTATAATGCCCATATTCTCCGAAAAGAAGCCGCTAGAGGAGAAAAGGATGATGACAAGTTAAGAGCTGCGTCCGATCCCACACTTGTAGTAAGTTTTAACTCTTGATCTGCAAGCCGTGTTGTTGTCTCCTCTGCTGAAAGCGTCATCCATGTATTACAAAACTAAATTATCTTGTCATAACTATACAGTTTATGACTTAACCAGTAAGAATTGTGTTTGCTATTTCTGACATGAAGGGGAAGGGGAACTTTCAGCAAATTCCTTTGCTTCATGCCTTGATCACTACATCAGAAATTGCCTAGATCAAAACCCAGACGTAAAACAGATAATAATATATTCTGATGGATGCACGTATCAAAACCGCAATGCCATCTTATCAAACATGTTGTTGAAAGCTTCATTTGATCTGAATATTGATATTACTCAAAAGATTCTAGAAAAAGGTCACACCCAAATGGAATGCGATTCAGTCCATAGTTTGGTAGAGCGCAATGTGAAAAAACGGCCGATATATATCCCCCAAAATTACATAGATATAATAAAATCCTGCAAAGTACTGTTCCCTATGAGGTCCATTATCTATCACATTCATTTTTTAAAGATTTCGCATCCCTCAAATACTATTCTTCAATTCGCCCCGGAAGGTCTGTTAAGGGGGATCCGGTTGTGACGGACTTAAGAGTGTTAAAATATTGCCCAGACGGATCCATTGAATATAAGTTGATGTTTGAAAACGACTTTCAACCTCTCCCCAGAAGTTCACGATTATCAAATCCATCGGCAGATGATGCAACTCAGAAATTGTACAATGCACCCATAACAATCAAGGCAACAAAATTCCAACATCTTCAGGAGTTGAAACAAGTTATACCTCGAGATTACCATCCCTTCTACGACAATCTTATTCATAACTGACACTTCTTATTTCAAAAAACGGAAGAGGAAAGCATCAATGTTTATACTTCTCATAATTTGTCTTTTCTTTTATAGTTACATTAAATGCTTTTTGTTCGCTGTTGGTTTTTTCTTGTTTACAATTATTAATTGGTATTTACTTGTAATAAACCTTGTTAGTTTTAGTATCCCGTGTTTCAATTTTAAAATTAGCATTAAACAATTATCCAATGCACATTGAGTCCAAAAGTCGTAAGTCTGATATTTTTCCAAATTTGAAAAAACAAATTCTCGTAAGTCTCTTGGCGGGTACATGTTTTGATATTAACCTAAAATAACTACATTTAACGTTGAATGATCTATTTAAATAGTTATTAGTTTATTACAGCCTTGGTTATCCAGTTTTTAGCCAAACAGCTGCAACAAATCTAGCTCGTCAGTAACAAAATGTATTGACTTAAGTAACAAAATGTATTGACTTAAGCTAGTCAGAGCCATACCCCTCCTCCCACAAAATAGTAATTATAGTACCTGTAGACTTTGGTTACTAAGCCTAAACACATTAGATAAGTCTTGCTCCATTGGCATATATATATCTCCCTAAAAAAGAATTCGCATGTTTCACAAGTCTAGTATATCATTCAATTTATTTTCACTTTGCAGGGATTTCAGCCATATCTGCTCAATTTTTATCAATACAAGCTTAGATGCAAATCAATATCCAATTAAACACATTTAAAAATTAACAAATTAAAAGCTACAGATGGAGTACAAGAAGATTTATGTCATGAGTTGAAATTAACAAAACAAGGCATTGTGGCCAGACCCTTTGTCATAACCTACAGATATTCTTACCAGGAACTTTGCACTTACAGGAGTTTTTTTTTGATCCTTGGAAGCTCAATATGCAACACTTCAATTTTGCTTAAGGTGTAAATGTATGTACTTACCAGGTCATTGTTGGGTATTATAGCTGCTTTTTTATGGGAGGTGACTCATCTAGTCCAGGTATTTCCAAGTCCGAGTCTGATTCACTTTCCACATTCAAATCCTTATCAGCAAGGTAAAGAAAAAACATAATGACTATATTTTAACAATGTAGAAATAACACTTAAAGATATTGGCTTTACAAAGCTTAGTTGCATATCAATTTTACTGATTATGAAACTAACTAGATGTAGGCCCCAAAGACCACTAACAAAAATGTTGATAAATGATGACTTTTAGTTACCAACTATATACAATGTTGTACAAAGAGTAAGAGGTATTAAAAAACTTTGTAAGATAAATTTGATCAGTTTTCACTCGTTAACATGGCATAAATAACCATAGTAGTAACAATGCTGTGGGTTTTTTTTGGTTTTTTTTTGGTTTTTTTGGTTTTTTTTTAAAGAGATTAGATTCTATGGTAACATAGAGAACAAAAATTTGAAGATAGCAACACAATGCATTGAAATACCCTCAAATGGCAAGCAATATTAAACAAAACATCAATTAGGCCTATTACATTTGAAGAATGGATCACATATTCAACTCAACTCTTGTTCTAGTCCTGATCATAAAACCCAAAGGATTTTAGCTATTTCTGTGCTTAATACATTTTGACACTCAATTATAACAAAATTACGCAAGAGTAATGTGCTTTTTAATCCAGCTATATTAAATATATAGAGATATATAAGAAATTTTCTTAATAGAGTTATTCAATCACGATTCTACAAGGTAAACAAAAACATATGTAATTTTATTCGGATCGGCTAAGGTATCTGACATTGATAAAACTGATATTCCCATCATACTATAAAAAAAAAGATCCTTTGAAATAATTGTAGTGTTAATAGTAATTTATGAGGTCATGAATATTCATAGGTGTGACATGCGCAGAGATAAGCGTCTCCTGTGACTTCCGTATAGGATTTATTGTTAGTTGTTTTGTATGATGTTGTACGAGTGACATATGGGAATACATATATGATGTATTAAACTGGTGCTATTGATTGGACAGATCTGGGTCTTTCAGTAGGCTGTAGAGTGGACACAAGCTAGTGTTGGTCATTTTCCGCCTAAAAACACAGCGTTTAACGCTATATCTTAGCCAATCTTCATCTGAATGACACCAAAATCAATAGCGATTCTCTTTGTTATGCCATTAACTCACATACCAAAACGAAAAAAGATCCATAAAGAATTGTAGGCTTTATGACCATAATTATTTTTGAGTCACATAAGAGAAACTTGTACAAAGAGCCAGATTGACACATACACATTTTAGGAAAGGGGTCAAATTTTCCACAACTATAGAAGCTTTATTTATAGGAGGAATATATGAATAAATCTTATGTATAAAGAGTATATCTTACCTCCTGCTTGCTCAATAAATACATTCTCTTTCTTTGTGTCGAGCACAACAAAATAAAGTTTTCAAGTGTAAATCCATCCTCTGGAATAATTTCACCCTCTGCAGTTCCGAGGAAGAAAACCATGTTGCTTGCAGACCCTTTATGATTTTTCCCATTGGGAAAATTTTTTTTCACAAACTTGTCTTTGATGTTTTTGTACGTTTCTGTTTTTGCCACCTGAACAGGTCGAGGTCCAACGTTAGGATACCTGCTAGAAGCTTTTATTATTGCAAAGTTTCCTTTACAAAAATGTTGCCAACCAACTGACAAATTAACCATATTACCCTAGAAAAAAGTAAAAATAAAGCTGGATCAAGGGTTGAAAATGTATAAACAATATTTATTTACACAGGATTGGGCAACAGGCTAAGCCTATATAAGCCCTCTCCAGACAAACATATTGACAGATAAACATATATACAGGCAAACAATATAAGTTAAAAAGTTGAATTATCAAAACTTGCATCTTCTGCTGATGTCAAAAATGTATTTGTTCAAAAATTTTTCTAGAAGTTTCTGTATCATCTAGGGTGCCGAAAAGTAGAATGTCAATGTTTTGATAGATAGTTGGTAAGAATTGAATAGAGACGTTCCTGGCATCTGAATGTAAGGGGCATTCTAAGAGAAAATGGTATGTATCCTCAACTTCATGACCACAACTGCAAGAAGGACTGTCAGAAATGTGTCTTTTATATTTATGTTCATTTAAGTCGCTACAAGAAAGACCTGAAACATTGCCATCATTCTAAAAATTACATCAATTTTTGCCATGTTAACAAATGAATTTACACATAAACCCTTAGTTTATTGTATTGGAAGTCTGATAATGAGCTCTATCTTCTGTTAAGACATAGTTTTAATTGTTAGTTCCCCTTAAAAAAAATTGGGGGTAGTGAAAATGAAATTCAATGTAATCATAAGATGCAGAACAGCTTTTAGATTCCAAACTAGAGGCCAAAAGTTTGAAAATTCTATAAACTTTTAAAAAATACCATAGCTATGCAATGCTTTAAAGTACGCCAAAATGGCAGCCATACTATAGATAATCAATCACAGGCCCATCGCCTTTAAAGTATGTTGTAAGCAACCTCTGTCTCTGTCTTAAAGATCCTACCTCAATAAAAAAGATCTTGTTTCATTTTAAGGTTTGCCAATGGATTTTTCAGCTTTTACCAAAGCTTGTTGCTTTAAGATAAATTAAATAAATCACATTCACAGCATTAAAAAGCAAAAATTAGTCCAATATTATGCGATTCAATGTGAAAATATATTCACATTTAACAACAGATAATATATATATATCTGACATGTTTTTGACAAAATTTTGAGTTACAGGGAAACTACATCCTAAATCTATCTCTTAGCATCAGATGCAAGTCAACTGGCAACATATTATGCCAATTGATGAGGTAGAAAATATATATTAATGCATTTTTAACTTACAAGTGGTACTGGTGATTCTTTTCTATTCTTTTTTAATTTTTCCAAAATCACATTCAAACGGGAAGAAACTATAAGAAAACAGACAATATAACAATAAAATGAACCATGAAATCCAGTATGCACTTACAGTTGCATAAGAAATACAATATAGAAAATAATTACTCATTTTTAAAAAGGCCACTATGTAGCATAGTAAGCTTTAAACAAAGTTAAAAAGTAAAAACATATGGAAACTTGAACCCACACAGCAATGAACCTTAGAACAAGCAACAGAATCTGAAAAAGTTTTTTGAAAGGAACCAACATGTTATGATGATCTACTTGTACATCAAGTTTCATAGAGATCTGATAACAATTATTCTACAATGTTATATCAATCTGAGTATTATATTAAAGATGGATGGCACAATATGCTTCTGACAACTAAACATTTAAAAGTTTTTGTGAAATATAATGAAAATCAAAAATTGTCAGTAAATAATTATTTTCTTGTCCAGGGTTTTCATGCACTGATTTTCTTCAACTTTTACATTTTAAGATTCCCGGTAATATAGGCTTTGTCCGTTCCCAAATCCTTTTCATAATGAATAAAAAAATTAAAATGTTTAAATAATTTGATTTGAAAATGCATTCAGATTTGTAAGGTTCTATTATCCTTTTTAGTTTTAATTCAATGTCTTATGCATATGACCAGACATATATGATGTATAAAATAGGGTTCTGAAGCTAACCTACATGTAACCTTTCAACAGACAAATATGCTCCATTTTTTTCCAATTAAATAAAGGGAATTTGGAAAGACAATGCTTCAACTAACTGATATTTACACACAAAGATTTAATATGAAAGACGTTTCTCACCATCTTTTGCTGAAGTATCTGTAGGCTGACTTGTACTTGGCCCTGAGGCTCCTAAATAAACGAAAAAAAAAACAAGGAATCTAAGGCCAACATTCTTTTTTTTACAACATACTTAATTCAGATGAGAGGACATGGATAGCTGACAGGCTATCTTATGATATCCCTCTACAGGTCTACAGATATAAAAATGATACAAGTATTTGAATTACAAAAATATGAAATTATGATGGGACTACCTGTTGCAGGATACCAGGCTTCATTTTCTTTTAGAAGCATCAATAGGGTGTTTGGTTGTAGGGTTGAGAAGTAATCGCCATCAATTTCACATCCATCTTCGTCCAACACAAGTCTTACTGTATAACATGCATTTCCAATATCAAACTTTTCTCTGCCTGAAATTAAATATAAAAATAACCAATGTACCAGTTGCTATGTTAGAATTGAAAGAAAATCAATTCATTAAAAAATACAATCCAAAACTGAACGCAAAACTATAAAAGACCTTTTACTCATTATATCAACACAAATAAATCTTCTTCAAAATCTTATATCTATGTACATCATAATTCAAAATATTGTGTTCTATTATATAGACGCAGAGATATTGTGTCTCCAATTAATTTTTGTTGTCATGACCTTATAACATTACATTACTATTTTATCTATGTAGTATGAATTAGTATTAACGCCTGAAGAGATCCCGGTGGGATCTAAGGTACTAGCGTAATATGTAAGTGTTCCTTTTTCAATTTGATTTTATTTTACTTACATGACTCTAAGAGCAGCATTGTAAATATTACCTATGCCTGTATATGAAAGTAATTTCAACCTTTATTATGTGATAAAAATTTATCATTGCCTAAAGTCAACTTTAAGGCATATGATTCTCCTATCCAAAGAAGCGGACGCCTGAAAGGCTATACGCCTACCGGCAACAAACCTTGAATGGCAGCTTACAATGTATTAGCAATCCAACTTTTGTAATTTAGAAAAACAAAGATTTGATTCTGTCTTTTGTGCTGTAGTTACTTTCGGAGATTCTTATTCTAGCATTATTTAGTGGATATAAAACAGTACGTAAGCTTACATTTCTGTTCTAACATTTCATAGCTTGAGGCCATAATCGCTTTCCTCAGACTTCTGTCCTGACTAAAGACTTTAAGTGGAACCATTTTTCTAGTCTCCATTGTGCCTGTAAAATGAATTTTTACATAATTATAATGTTATGCAGGAAATCATATTTGACTCCTCAGTCCCATAAATGAAAAGTGAGAACTATATACAGTAAGGAGCAATCTGGTTGTGTGAATAAATTATACTGAAAATTGCCTCTTTTGAGAGATGATGGAGAAAAAAAAGTTAATTCTTAACTTTCAAAATTGGCTGAAATTAAGAATTTTACAGGCAAGAAAGGATAGGCCTACTAGGAATGATAAAGAATAATAATAATGATTAGCAATGAAAAATAAAAAGGTGTTAACCAAAGACATTGTGGCCTTTGGAATAAAGTTTCTTTTACTGAAATTGGGAAGAAAATTAGTGATCAGTGGCCATGTTTCACAGGTAGGCCTACATAAGCTAGACTAGTCCCTTTTTTTGACTATTTCACTTCTCATTGGGGAAAATCTCGTACACCAGCACATATAAATAATGCTGAATATATAATGGTTATAGGTTCTATTATAAAAACAGATGCCCAATAGGCAATATGCACACTTGCAGCTAAGTTGAGAAGAGACATACATGTACACTAGTAGCACACAATAAGTTTCAGAATGAAAGATCTACACTGCACTGACAAAAAAAAAACTGGCATCCACTGAAGCAAATAAATACGTGTATATAACTATTTTTTTTTAAAATTAGCTTTGCTATAGAAACTGTTCATATGACCACCTTTATGAAGCAGCCAATTAAATGGCTTCACTTCTCTTCTCAGCTATTTTGCAATAAAATTTATTGCTATTAAGCAATATCTTAATCTATTCCACATACCTTTTAGTTCCAGATAAACAAAATCATGAAATTATCAAAAAAAAGTGAAATTTTAAATAATTTATCTACTGTACAAGGATTTGGTCTCCTGCACAATCCACCTTTGTTATCTAACACACCTAATTCCAGGATTATGCATTTTTTGAACTGGTCATTGATTCTGTGATTAATATAACAATTTTACAACCTTAAATCCAACATGTAAATACTACCCGCCATTCAACATCTGTTTCAGCACAGTACAGTTATTTTCAATGAAACCTGTGGTATTAATATGCCTTACACACTTGTCCCCCCCCCCCTTCAAAAATCTTGGCCACACTTATGTTGTTCACTTAAAAGGATTTTATCGCCTAAAACATCACATGGACCTTGCTATCTTAGTTGATTTTTATTAAGACAAATAGGTCAGCCACAAATTCATTTGTAGTTTTTTTTATTTGTCTCAGAAAAAAATCAATTGTAATAACAATAACTCTTTTATTATGGGTAGAGGATTAGGCCAAGGCCTGTCTTCCATCCATTCCATGAGAGCAAGTTCCATCTGAGAAAAATAAATTAGTGTTGCAGAATGCTCAGAGCAAACTCATTTCATGTGGGCATATAAAAAGAAGTGTTTTATCTACTAGATTCCAGAGTTTTGTCTATGAGGCCTATCTAGATGCTAATGCATGTCTACAAGCATCTACTTTGTTATATTTTCAAGTTCCTTCCATGCCCTTCTGTTTTTCCTACAGTAATAGTTCACATATAACCCAGAAAGTTTCTGTGACTGCAAGATAGGTTCTTGTAAAATATGGACGTAATAATTGTCATTTACTTGATGTAAAAATGCCAAGGTATTTGAGAAAATTTTTCTCTATTATTCGACTCATTCATCCTGTATGCCATGAATTGCAAAGGCACGTGTCAGACTATAGAAATCGACTTTTACTTTGCAATTTTCCCCGTAGATCTAAAAAATAATAGTTTTTAATCTCTGGATTTCTTTAAAATCAAGTTTGTTTACAAATCAGAAGGAAAAGATAGATATTGCCGTTGGTAGGCAACCAGTAAAGTAGAATTGTAGACATTTACCTGTATGTAATCTCTCTGTTCTTTTACAATTGACCTTGAGACCGGTATGAAAGTCAGTCGCTTATTTTTTAACCTCCAACACGACAAGTCAGCGGCCAAATATGGAAGCACTAACGCTCAATTAATATATTCAGTTACCAGAACCTTGAACAATTTTAGTAATTCTGCGTAACTTCTGAACAAAAACCATTTATTGATACCTTATGCAAACTTAGGTAAAAAAAAAAGAAAAAGAAAATCCGCTGAAAAATTATAGGTAGGCCTACAGTTTCTGGAATAGGCTTTAAAAACTTTTCGTCGCGGAAATGAAATCCATTGTAACCATTAGGAGCATAATGTCCTTTAAGAGCTTAGAATCCAAACAAAAGGCCAAAATCTTGAGTAGTTCTGAAATAATCGTCCTTTCATTTTTAGTTTTTACGCATGCTTGTCAGATTTTAAATAAGGTTTCAAACATAATCTCGACATTTAAAGCAAAATTATTCCCAAAATATTCCAGATTCTGCCCCTTTTATAAATATCTAATAAAAACTCTTGTTTGTGTTTAAGAAAAGGTAATCAAGACTCATTCATTTTATAAACTACAATTATTTACCGTGATTTTAGCAGGAATATTTTATAGAATTCAAAGCATATCCATGTGGTCCACTCTCCTTGAGCTTTACAGCCTGAATGAAAAATGCGCCAATCACCCTTGGTACATGTAAAGATGATGAAATGCTTAAGTCGACATACTTCAAATCTTGTGAACATGTCGATATGCCGAAGTCGACATACTTCAGATATTATAGACATAAGAATCATATCGACATAAGTGAGACTGGCGAATAAAAAATAATTTTTTTTGCAATAGGAAATAAGTCGACCTTTCTATCGCGACATATTTTTTACGTCACCATTGAGAAAAATTATAGATAGATATATCGAATTCTTTCTGTCGACTTATTGTGATTTTTATCGGGCAAGTGGAGACACAAATAAGCTTCCATAGTTATTAAAATTTACAAAGGCGAGAACACGAGGGTATTTTTCCTCGCTTTGTCGCCCTCTTTTTCTCGCGTTCTCGTGCTGTTTTCTCGTGTTGTCGCTTTCTCGTGTTCTCGTCCCTCGCTTTCTCGCGTTCTCGCTTTCTCGCTTTCTCGCGTTCTCGCTTTCTCGCGTTCTCGCCCTCTTAACAAAGGCGAGAACACGAGAAATTGAATGGCCGCAACAGGCTTCCATAGGTGCGGGGAGATCGATACATTAAAATCGATTATCAAAACCAGAAATAGTATCTATTTTAAAGGGGGTCTACTAGAAAACATATTGGCACCCCCAACTGAACCCTCACTTTTTATATCATGACAAATTTGAAAATATGATTTTCCCCCATTGAGTCAATCTGCCTCTATTTGTACCCCTACCTCTGGCTACTTTAACTGGCTTCATGCTTTATAAATCCACTGCACACTTACAAGGCCTGGTGCAATCGAGATTAGAAGGCATTCTGAATTGTTCTCGGCCCCGGCCGCACCAGAAATGTATTCTGTTAAATCTAGCAAGTTACGCAAAAAAAGCCTAAATGTATTTAGAGGACGCGTGGGAAAGGTGGTAAAGGAGAAATTTTCAGTATCCAAATCAAGGTCTTGGAATTCACCTCAATAATGCCAATTGTCCAAGATGTTCAAAATGTATCAAGGTCTGAAATAATTGAAGTTACCAACCAAGAATCGAACCAGGAAGGTAAGTTTTGGGTATAAAAAGTCTAGACTAGATCTTGTCTAAAAGCTACTAATTAATGTCTCATTATTTCTACGGGAAGGGGTGAAAGCTCATAAAAGAGCCTGATCCAGCTTTGCCTCACCTTACCCAAAAAAATTTTCAATAAAAAAGGCCAATGTCGATGTAAGCTTAGAGTGCAAGAAGACCTGCCACCAGGCCAGGCGAAGCTAGTGTTTCTATTTTAACAAGTTTATTGTCTTGTTACGTTCTTTGTTTGACACAGTACAGTAGGCCCTATGTACTAGAATTCTGCAGTACTGAACAATAGGTTTTAATTCTGAAAATCTTTGGTCTTTACCCTATCCATTGGCTTTTTCTTTAATTACAAATGCTCCAGTTTATTTTGATTAGCTACTTTTAGTGTCCTTTTTTTCAAGGAAAGTACATTCACTGAATTCCAAGCTGACACACCTGTTTGGAAGAGTGTCTGTAGTTCTTCTTATTCAAAACCAATTGTACTAGTAGATCAAACGGGTAACATACTTTTTTTTCTTATTATGTTATTTTCGATACAATATAGAAACAGTCAATAACAATGTTTTGCCAAGCTATGATATGGTCTAACAATTTCAGGGTTCAGTAATTCGAAAAAAAAATCAATGAAAATAACTTGATCTAAAATATATAATCAATTGCCAACTGTAACCAAATTAATGCCGCTAGATTTTATGATCATGAAGCTAAAATTTATCTGTGAACTAACGTTATATGATTGCAAATCGTTTTATTTTCAGTTGATCATAAGTTATAATTGTAGTATATAAGTTTTTATTATCCATATTTTTCAGGAAGACAGCACAGTAGATTTGTTGAATTTTGCTCCTGTCCTGTCCCAAAGTTAAACTGCTAAAGTGGTTGAATGGCATGTTAATGGAGACACATGTCTCCGTGTAAAAACTTTTGTGAATGTTTAAAGGCAAGGACAACTAAACATAATACCATTTGTTTCTAGTCAAGTAGGTTGCACATTATTTTCAGTTTACCTTACAACTAAAACAGTTTTTGTCTAATTTTTATTGAATTAGGTATTTATCAGAAGATTAATACTAATATTTATATTTTCCTTACAAGATTACATTTCTCATTTCTGATTAAGATAACAGCTGTAGCACTTTTTTTTTATAATTATTTTGATATTTTTTAGGGGCAGAATTTCTTTAAAGCTTTGATCACAGTATCATTTGAGGAATTTAAATATTTCCTTTTCAAGATAGGGCATCCATTTGAAGACAATAGAACAGATATAGTTACATTTTATAGTTTACATTTTATAGTTTACATTAATTGCTCTAACACGTCACAAGTCCATGTAAGTTGTAATGAAATTTTTAACAGACTATATTATGGAGCCAATATTTAGTCTTACCTTTACGACACGTACTGAATTTATTGATGGATCAGGTTACAGTTTTATACCAGTTATTGTGGCACCGGTATATTATTGTTTAATTTCAAATGACAACAAATGCAACACAATTATTGTCTAAGAACTTTATAAAGGCCTTTTTCCACTTTATTCATGTGCATACAAGGGCATATGAAATGGAAATTTTAAAAACGTCAATTTTATCGTTTTTATTAACTTTTTTATATCGAAAAAAGTTTTTTTAATTTTTTGCACTCCCGTTCATAAGATATCGACCGTTAAAGCGGATTAATATTATAAGGGACTTTAATTTGATCACGCTTACGTCCCTTGATTGTGACGTCAGGTCGGAACATACCGTCAGACAAGCCATATTAGAATTAGATAGCCTATTTTCCGTATTCTCTTGATTCACTTTATACGTCGTTTTTGTTAAACAAGGAGGTTTTATGTGCTGCATTCAACTGTAATGTGAGATCGGGACAGAATATGTTGGTTTAACAACATAAAGAGAGCAGCCTATAAACCAAATGAAAATTCAAGATTATGCAAGAATCACTTTGAAAAAGACCAGTTCAGGATGGATCCTGATATTGCCAAATCCGTTGGCTACAAGATCGTGCCATTAAAAACTGATGCCATACCAACCATTTTCGATTTCTCAGTAAAACCCGTGACCATCGGCATCTACAAAAGAAAAACTCGACTGTCCTGTGAGTCTGTAGCAATAGAAAATCAGACAAATCGAAAAATAAATTGATGAGTTATTGCCCTTGTTCTTGAAAACACATTCATTTTGCATTCAAAAATGTGTTGTAGACATGATAGAGAGATGGTTTCTTGGTGGATTTTGCCCAATTTCGGTGTGTGTGTGTTTGTATTCATCCAAGGATGAAGCCTTCTGCCCGCCTGTCTGTCTGCCTGTCCACAATTGTTGTGAACACGATAGAGACCACATTTCTTGATGGATTTTAATGAAACTTGGAATGAGTCTTTGTAATGACCCAAGGATGAAGCCTATCGAAAATAAAACCAATCGAAAAATATTTACTTTGAGTTATTGCCCTTGTCCTAAAATTCCTTGTGAACACGATAGGGAGCCGGGTTCTTGATGGAATTTGATGAAACTTGGTGTGAGTGTTTGTGATAACTCGAAAATCAGACTAATCAAAAAATATTTATTGAGTTATTGCCCTTGTTCTTTAAAACGTGTTCACTTTATCAGCCTCTGATTCTTTGTAGACTGTGGTTTCTTGATAGATTTTGACAAAGCATGATTTGAGTCTTTTGAATTACCCAAAGAAGAAACCGATTGCAAATTTAGCTTACCGAAAAATATTTACTTTGAGTTATTGACTTTGTCCAGAAATTGCTAGTGAATACGATAGGAAGTTGTGTTCTTGATGTGTTTTGGCTGCCAATGGAGGGCATATTACGATGGGCAATCGCTAGTTTACATCAAAGTATTAAATTGTATATTATAGGTAGTGCTGCTTATGTAAAGCTTGAACAGATTGTGAATGGGAGATTGCTTGTGAAAGATGTGAGAAATTATCACCTGGAGAACAGACATCAGACTTGGAGTCCTACCACAGATTTGTCTGTCATTTTGCTCCCAAACTAGTTCACTTCTTTCATTCACAAATGGAAGAAAGCTAGTAACTAGTTAAATATCTCACTCAACCTAAAATCAAATTAACCTGCAAATATATTTTTTTATGCCTGTGTTAGTTGAAATATATAATAAATTATAATTGAAGAGGTGATAAAGAAAAATTTTATGATTCAAATTCAGATAATAGTTTACGGGTAAAATAATTAATTTAAATAGAATGTTTTATTTAATATTCGTGTTTCTTTTGCAGAATCTTACTGGCTGTCTTACATTTTAATGAAAATTCTGCACGTCCCCAGCCCCTGACCAAAGAGGGCAACCCCATGTATACCATTTCTTATCCCAAAAGCAGAAAAGGTGAAGGCATAGCAAAAAAAAAAATTAAAAAAGAACAAACCTTTCGTACGTAAATCTTTTTATTATATAATATATATAAAAATAAGGGTTAACATACATAATTAATGTGTTTATCAAATTTTCTTGTTACATCATAACTTATAAGAATAATAAGAAATGTATTGAGCTTCAATGCCAGCCATTATATACATAATGATATTCCATTTTAAGTACTGAATACAATAATGAAACTTAAAGGGGTTCAGTCAGCATTTGATTTGCAGAATGGTGCCTAGTCTAAAATTATACTACGAAAAAAATTTTGAACATATTTTGCATATCATAGTAGACCCTTTATAATTTGTTTATTTCAGGATATGTAGAAAAACTCATGGAGGAAATTCTTCTTTGTAGAGAGGCCAACTCTGCATATGAGCAAGCTAGGAAAGTCAAATTGATTGACAAAATTAGACCTGGACCAATTTGTCAAAGCACACCGAATCGGAAAGATATACAATCTATTGTTGATCAACATGTTAGTCGATTCAACAAATTAAAGGGTCGTGTTCATGTATTTCTAGAACTTCCGAAGACTATTTTCCAGTTTATATTCGAGAACTCTTTTTTATACGCCCACATGAAAATGTGGAGGTATATTGCCACCACCCCTGTCCGTCCGTCGGTCCGTCCGTCAACAATTACTTGTGTTCGCGATACAGTCAGAGTTTTTATCTGATTTGAATGAAACTTGTACATGTATGTGTATTTATCTTGATAATATCTCGAACAAGTTCGACAATGGCACTTTTCCAGATGTCGGTTTATGAGTTATGGCCCTTGATTAAATGAAATAACGTACTTAAAATGTACTTGTGTACGCAATAGAAGCTGTAGTTTTTATCCGATTTGAATTAAACTTGGTATGTGTATTCATCTTAATAACATCGCAGACAAGTTAAAAAATGGTGCGATTCCAGATGTTGGTCTATGATTTATTGCCCTTGTTTAAATGAAAAAACATGGAATATTCTGTTTGCTGAAGTGGGCGTATATTACCTTGCCTGGCAAGCTATCTTTGTGGATATAAATAACTTTTGAATAATTGTAAGTCATTTTGGTAATTTAAAACCACAGTATTCTGGTGAAGGAAACCGATTTCTAATCTTAGTTACAGCACATGCTGGCAATACACGTCTGTTTCTCCTTCCTACAATTTGCCAAATCCATCTTGAAAATCGCCTATATGCTATATACCTGTATAATCTAAAAAAAAAAATAAAACTTTTTTTTTTTTTTACAAAATTTCTCTAATAACAAAATGACATTATACTAATATTAGAAATACATGTATCAAAAAATAGAAATGTCCAAACATCCTGTTCTTATGGACAAGCAGGCAAATGAAAAGACAATTACTGTTAAAAAGTCACTGACAGGGTTTAGGTAAACAATAAATTGCAAAACAATTTGTTCAAATTAGACCAAACTTTGGGTCTTTATAATCTATAATAGTATAATTTTACTCGACAACTCCAGTGAATTAAAAAATATTACCTTAGAGTAAGAACCCACAGGGTCCAGAGAATAGACAACAACAAACGGGTTTCGAAAGTGAAAGTAGAACATTTTTTTTTTTGGCCCGAGGGCAATAACCAGTGCCCGTGCCTAATCGGAAACATTCTGCTATCTAATATCTTGTACAAACTTATTTAGGCCATTGACTACGTTACAAAATAAAGTTAATAGGCCTAACTACAATTTTTCCATTCGAAGAAGACTAGAAAGTAGACCGATGATGATACAAATTTAGGATTCGATTTTATCAGCCGAATGCCGATCTTATTTTTGTTTTAATTGTTCCTACAACGTTGGTATTATAATTTAAAAGAAAATATCGGCTGATAAATAAAGAATCCTAAATTATCCAAAACTGTCATATTTATCTAGTTATATGTCAATAATAGGCCTAGAATGACGGAATGAATTGGGTACCGTACGTACCCATCATCGACAGGGACGCCATTGTTAGCTTGAGTTTCATCGGAGTCGCTAGGCCTATCAGTATCACTATCACTCCCCGAATCTGATGAATTTTCTTGATCTTCATGAGGCCTATTATTAGCTAAAGGTTCATACATATACGGTTGAACCCTTACATCAAGATTAATCTCTGGTATTTCCCCGAGTTCTTCGTCATAATCGAAGGGAGATGCTATCTCGATAAGCTTTAATGTATGACGTTACGTCAAGGGTAAAATTGAATTTGAACTTGATCTATCTGCTTTTCATGTTTAGTTACTCTTGTAAATCCAAAATGAAATCAAGTCTCACTTTCATTCATCTTTGATTTTTGCCATTGTACAACGGAAAAAGACTATTTTTTTAAAAGGACATATATGTAAATTGTCTTCAGAAGTACATGTACTAGAAATGATCAGATTCAGAAGAGTTTTTCATAATGGCAATTTGGTGTCTGATTCCTTCAAAAACCGATTTGCGTGTGAATGTTTTACAGAGATTCTCACCTAAAATGATTGAAAGTGGCAATTTAATAAAACGATTAAGTGTTTTGAGGCCATAATTACTTGGTTCTTTCAAATCAATTTCATCTGGAAGTCCAACGATCTTCACTTTTAATGCCTTGTTCAGTATGCTTTTCTAAGGGTTTGGAGTTGTTTTCTTGGTAGACATGACTGGAAAATAGG
>JAUJPP010000003.1:46847324-47109361 GCA_030562195.1 Nipponacmea schrenckii | reverse complement strand
TGATACTTTTAATTTGTTTATTTATTTATTTATCAATCTTAATTTAGGTGTAGTAGGAACATTAGATCCTGCAATTTGTGGCAAGTTGTCATGGTATAACATAGAGCCATCAAATTAACAGCGCGGCTTTACATCTTTAAGAGAGTATTTTATAGAGTTGCGTCCCTTATACCACTAGTCCTCTCAACTGTACATTATTTTTGCTTAAGAGAATATCATTTAAAATTCTAAAGGTTGTCATTTCCTTCCAAATATTCCATATCATACATCGCCCACAACGAGAAATGAACATTCATTCCTTTTATTTAAGATATATAATATCTTTGAATTAATTTTTAATCGTAAAAAATCAAAATCAAAATAACAATTCAAAAATCGGTTTCCATATATATTTCGGCAATAGATTCTATATACATGTACATCAAAATAACACAAATTGAATTATCTTCCGAGACCCTATTTCGATTTAAAGAAAAATACACACAGTTAGTATAGAAGAAATTACAAAATTTGCAAATTTAAAACGTGCAATTTTGATCAAATATCAAGTGTTATACACCATTGGAAAGAATAACTAGACCTGTTTGTAACAGTTCTGCAGCTTTCGAGCTATTTAGAATTTGTTGGTCTCCTGGCTATCATTTAAGGATAGAATGTAGATTGATTTTGCGATTATTGGGAGAGATGATTTATTCATGATTTAACACGTGACATTTGAGTTTGTTTATAGACTGGCAATCATTAAGGTTTGTGATGTAAAAATATCTAGGCTTAACCACGCCCACAAAGTCCATTGACTTGTTTTGGAAACTTCAACTGGAAATGTCAAAATTTGTGAATTGACCGTTTTATAGGAAAAATTCGCAATTTTTAAATGCCGATAAACCGAAAGTTTACATTTTGCTATAAAGCTTAATATGTCATTGGATAGAACTATCACATATGTACAGGTATAAAGATCGCCAAAGGTCAACGTCACAATATACACCTTCGAAGTTATTATAATTTTTAATCGTAATTAAATCAAAATCAAATTAAAAATTCAAAAATCAGTTTCCATATAAATTTCGGCAATCGGTTATAGATGTCTACATACGCATATTGACTGATCCTCCGAGACCCTATTTCGATTGAAAGAAAAATACACACAGTGATGTAAAATATCTGGGCTTAACCACGCCCACAAAGTCTAATGACTTGTTTTGATTGGTTGTGATACTTTAACTGGAAATGTCAAAATTTGTGTCTTGACCAAAAGATAAGAAATTAACACAGTCAGGCTTTATGACCTGTTTATTTATATCTGTTTAATTAGAGTGTAATTTTATTCTTAAACTTTTCGCAATTTTTATTTATACATATTGATTTATATATTGCTTGAAAGCTGGGAATTTGCACATTATAAATCTGTTCGAATTTTGTTTTTAAGTTAAATAGTACTAAATATAAAAAAATATGAATGTTAAAATCGTTTATTTTAATCTAGGCGTATTTTCATCAGTTTTCGGTCTATAGCTAAAATAAAGATATTGTTAGAAAGCTGATGAAAATCACATCACAATAATGTCAATTAGAATGTTGCCAAGAGTCTTGTTCATGAGATATAACCATCCGAAGATACGAAAAATATGCAAATTACTAATTTTTGGATCCCTTTTAATCCAAATGTTCTTTACTAAAATAAGAAATCAAGGTATCATATGAACCTTTATTTTTCTGCAAAATCATCTTCATTGGCTAAAGGATGCATATTAGTAAGTTAGTCCTCTTCGTTCCTTGCGGAGAATAGGGCTGCTACAGACGTTCTCCATCTCACTCTGTTATGAGCTGTTCTTTTTTCTTCATTCCAGGTCTTGCCAATCCTCCCTAGCTCTTTCAGTCTTATTCTTTTCAAGCTATGTAAAGGTCGTCCTTGTCTTCTATGCCCTTGGGGATTCCAGTCCAGTGCCTCTCTGGTGATGTTGTTTTGAGATCAAAATGATGCATATGGTAGAGTTCAAAAGTAATGAACTTTCAAACGGAAGTCAGTTTTGAAAAACTTTGGCAGGACCTGGTCCAAAGACAAATTTGAAATTGAAAAATATGCCACTAGAGTACCTAGATAATTATCCAAATTATATTTTAAAACAAGTCTGAAAAAGATAGGATTAAAAATGGCGGACGAGTAGTATTTTTCCAATAATTTGCATATTTCAAGATGGCGATCAAACGGTTAGGAATTTGTATATACGGCATACATACAAAATGAAGATATTGATGGTACTAATTCTGTGGAATAATAAAATTGCAAGTTTGTGCAAAAATTTAATCCGAAAATTCCGATTTCTATGATTTTCTACATTTTTTGGTCATTTTCGGACGTTTCCGGCTAATTTCGGAAAATGTTTTATCGGAATCTTTAATGATAATTTTTTGTCTACTCATCTACCAATTTTTGTGAAAAAATAAGACGTAACTTTAAAAAAAACACGTGCTTTTTCATAAATCACGCACAATTAATATAGAACTAAGAACAAAATTTTCAAATATTAAAAAGCGCAATTTTGATCAAAATATAAAGTGTAATACACCATTGGAAAGAATAAATTACGCGTAATAAGGACATAAAAGAAATTTTGACGTATGTAAATTAGGTCACGTGACAGAGCTCTTCGAAGTTAAAAAGTGCAATTTTCAAATGGCTGTAAAACCGGAAGTTGACATTGCACAACACAAATGAAGACATCAATGGATAGATCTTGACAAGGGCAACAACTTTTGTGCAGGTCACATGATCACGGTCAAGGTCACGATATATGAACGTTGGAAAATTAGGCACTGAGTGAAAAAAAAGAACCGGAAATGAAAGGTAAGCTAAATCGAAATTCAAAATTCGGCTTCCTAAGAATTGTTAGCAATCGATTGAAGATTTTATAGACATCAAAATTACAATTGTCCGATTAACCCCTAAGGCCCAATTTTTCACTTTACAAAAGTAAGTGGTTTAATGATGGCGACTGATCTGTTACTTCCGGTTCAATTTTTGTTAATTGTAAAATCATTATGGGTTAATAGTAACTAATTGCAAAAAAAAAAATTCAAATATCTTTAGAATTCCGGAAGTGAAAATTCGAAGTTTAGCGACGTATGATGCCGAAACCGGAAGTGATATCGACATTTTGAAAACAGATTTTTCTTGACAAGAAAAATGTTTATCTAACTGCAAATTTTGATTTCGATCTAATCAAAATTGCAGAAGTTAGAAAAAGTGTTAAATTTTAAAATTCAAAAGTCAGCGACAAAAGTAAAAATTTCAAAATTTTTAAACTGCTATTATGTAAATCTAAGTTATAAGTAGTAAATAAAAAAAGTCCGAACCAGATTGGATAAAAAAACGAGCCGTGAGTTAGTAAACAAAAATAAAATTTGTGACGTTCTACGTCATTTCCGGTAGAACAAAAATGCGTCATTTTACATTTAAACAACAACGAGCACTAAATTACGTTACAATATCACGCCAGATTGTGTAAGACATTTGCAGTTATGGCTGGGGAGCGTGACCAGAAAGAGACAAAAAAAAAAATAGTCATTTCGAAAACAAAGCAGTGCGTTCGAAGAACGCACTGCAAAAAAAAAAAAAAAATAATCCGAACGAAAACAAAGCGTGACAAATTTTATTTGCCACGCAAAAAAAAAAAAAATAATCCTAACGACTAGAACTGTGAACAGCTCCGAGCGTGGCAACTGTGCGTTATCCCATGGATTTCGAACATTTTGAAACTTCTAACCTGCTAGCTTTCAATTCCGGTACTTTTCAGCCTACAATTGTAAGTGTAAACTTTCCGCTATATAGGCAATTTTTTCTACTATAAGTTTCTACTATCAGTTCCTTATTAGATTTTTGTACATGTCTAAGATTTCGGTAGGATATTTACATAAATTCCAAACTAAAATTTAAGTAGGTAGTAAGATGTCAATTTGTCATGAAATTTAAACTCTCTATATTCAAATTTAAACATTATTTTGTAACTTTGGTTGTAATTAACATAGAGAGAAAATTCAAGCTATGTGATAATTTGCTAATTCACAGCTTTATAAAGAGATATTTTTTGAATTTGTATGCAAAAATTTTACAAAAAAATAAATAAATTTTATTAGCAATTGGAATTTTCTTCTTCTCGAGGGATGCAAATTATTTTGTATAGCTAATGTACTGTTTTTGCTTACATTCTTGAATTACACGGGATGTAGGGTCGCCTGAAATGAGATAAAAAAAAAAACGGAAGTCCCAACGCCCAAACCGGAAGTGATCAAAAAATTTTGATGATATATTTTTAATTGTGTTGCGTATCTATCTATATCCTGTAAATTTCAGATCGATCCGAACATTAGAGCCCGAAAGTGTAACATAACCATCCAAAATTGCAAAATAGTCAGATTTCGGTGGGCTATAAAACCGGAAGTTAATATTTGTCATGCAATATCAGCACATCTATAGACAGCTGAGGTCAATGACATTCTACATCTCAAATGTCAAGGTCATTTAAGGTCAAGGTCACGAGATTTAAATTTTCGAAAAATTCGAACGGGCATAAAAAAAATTCAAATTCGAAAATCAAAATTCTGTTCCCAACATTTTTTAGATAAAGTATCAAGGTTTCGATAAACACCAAAATCATAAAAATCGGTTAATAATTGGCGGACTTATTAAATTTTTAAGAAAATTTGCCATTTTTGAAAACTGCGCATGCGCAACATTCAATTTAATTTTTCTTCATCTCAGGGGATTAAAATCATTTAGTATAGCTAAAATATACTGATTTTGTTTAGAATCTTGAATTACATCGGAAGCAGGGTCGCCCGACATGAGACGAAAAAAACGGAAGTCCCCACGCCCAAACCGGAAGTGATCAAAAAATTTTGATGATGTAGTTTTAATTGCGCTGCCTATCTATCTATATCCTGTAAATTTCAGACCGATGCGACTATTAGGGCCCGAGCTAGCTTGAAATCTTATTTGCATAATATGCAATTAGCCACTTTCGGTTTAGCGAAAATTTCATGTTCATTTTTGATTCCAGCCCATATAAAAACCATTGGTGAAAACAGAAATAGTCTATCTTTTTCCGTTTGGGCTAGCGAGCTTCCCAAAAAAAAAAAAAAAAAAAAAAAAAAAAAAAAAAAACTAGAACTGTGAACAGCTCCGAGCGTGGCAACTATGCGTTATCCCATGGATTTCGAACATTTTGAAACTTCTAACCTGCTAGCTTTCAATTCCGGTACTTTTCAGCCTACAATTGTAAGCGTAAACCTTCCGCTATAGAGGCAATTTTTTCTACTATAAGTTTCTACTATCAGTTCCTTATTAGATTTTTGTACATGTCTAAGATTTCGGTAGGATATTTACATAAATTCCAAACCAAATTTTAAGTAGGTAGTAAGATGACAATTTGTCATGAAATTTAAACTCTCTATATTCAAATTTAAACATTATTTTGTAACTTTGGTTGTAATTAACATAGAGAGAAAATTCAAGCTATGTGATAATTTTCTTATTCACAGCTTTATAAAGAGATATTTTTTGAATTTGTATGCAAAAATTTTACAAAAAAATAAATTTTATTAGGGTTATCAGATTATATCATTAGATTAATTTACTCTTTGGCCACCTGTGTGCGTTGAACCGTGACTAAAGTGGTCAATAGTTCATCTGTGTTTTATAAGACTTATATGTCTGCTACTCTTCACATGCCTGTATTTGACATTTTTTTTTATAAAATCATTTCTATTTAAGATACGAACAAAATTCGAACTGATCAATGACAAGCGAATTTACTTCTTTAACTTGATGCATGTTTTGAATTTGAATGGAAATATTTTAAGAAATTACATAATCAGATTAATTTGTTCCCCAGCTCAGTGATTTGACAAGTAGGTGTGAAAATTTAAACCACCAGTTTTACTGACATGTTATATAACAGCCTTTAACACCCTGACTGATCAATTTGAAACAGATTTTATGAAATAAAAAACCCAAAATTGGTATTTATTTTGTTAATTTATCTAAAATTAATGCTTAAATTTTCATGGTAAAACGACCATGTCGCATATCATTTAAGAGACAATTTAATTTGGAGTCCAATGATGTACACCACATTGATGTGGGATGAATATATTTTATGTTAGTACTGGAGTTGTAAAATTTAATTTTGCTTTTTTAAAATATGCTTCTGCACTTTTGGCATATATCCTTTATTGAAGAGTTTTGAGGCTATTATAAAACAGAAAATCTCAAGTCAATGTGTTCATAAGGAAATGTAATATTGCCGTTCAAAGTTTCAAAAATGTCAGAATTCGGTTGGCTATAAAACCCAGAAGTTGATATTTTTCATTCAATATTGTCATATCTATAGACAGCTGAGGTCAAGGCCATTCTATATGGAAAATTTCAAGGTCATTGAAGGTGAAGGTCACAAGATATAGAATTTCAAATTTTCAAAAAATTCAAACGGGCATAAAATAAATTTATGTTCGAAAATCAAAATTCTGTTTCAAACATCCTTTAGATAAGGGAGCAAGGTTTTGATAGATACCAAAATCATACAAATCGGATAATAAATGACGGACTAATTAAATTTTAAAGAAAATTTGCCATTCTCGGAAAAATGGCGCATGCGCAACTAGCAATTGGAATTTTTTTCTTCTCGAGGGATGCAAATTATTTTGTATAGCTAATATATACTGTTTTTGCTTACATTCTTGAATTACACGGGATGTAGGGTCGCCTGAAATGAGATAAAAAAACCGGAAGTCCCCACGCCCAAACCGAAAGTGATCAAAAAATTTTGATGATATATTTTTAATTGTGTTGCGTATCTATCTATATCCTGTAAATTTCAGATCGATCCGAACATTAGAGCCCGAAAGTGTAACATAACCGTCCAAAATTGCAAAATAGTCAGATTTCGGTGGGCTATAAAACCGGAAGTTAATATTTGTCATGCAATATCAGCACATCTATAGACAGCTGAGGTCAAGGACATTCTACATCTCAAATGTCAAGGTCATTGAATGTCAAGGTCACGAGATATAGAGTTTTAAATTTTCGAAAAATTCGAACGGGCATAAAAAAAATTCAAATTCGAAAATCAAAATTCTGTTCCCAACATTTTTTAGATAAAATATCAAGGTTTCGATAGACACCAAAATCATAAAAATCGGTTAATAATTGGCGGACTTATTAAATTTTTAAGAAAATTTGCTATTTTTGAAAACTGCGCATGCGCAACATTCAATATAATTTTTCTGCATCTCAGGGGATTAAAATCATTTAGTATAGCTAAAATATACTGTTTTTGTTTAGAATCTTGAATTACATGGGAAGCAGGGTCGCCCGACATGAGACGAAAAAAACGGAAGTCCCCACGCCCAAACCGGAAGTGATCAAAAAATTTTGATGATGTAGTTTTAATTGCGCTGCCTATATATCTAAATCCTGTAAATTTCAGACCGATGCGACTATTAGGGCCCGAGCTAGCTTGAAATCTTATTTGCATATTATGCAATTAGCCACTTTCGGGTAAGCGAAAATTTCATGTTAGACATTCAATTTTGATTCCAGCCCATATAAAGACCATTGGTGAAAAAAGAAATAGTCTATCTTTTTCCGTTTGGGCTAGCGAGCTTCCCAAAAAAAAAAAAAAAAAAAAAAAAAAAAAAAAAAAAAAAAAAAAAAATAATCCGAACGAAAACAAAGCGTGACAAATTTTATTTGCCACGCAATAATCCGAACGAAAACAAAGCGTGACAAATTTTATTTGCCACGCAAAAAATTATGACAAACATTCAATGCAAATTTTAAAGTGTAAATTTCAGATAGATTTTTAGAATGGACAGTTTTAACAAATACACAAGTACAATCTATAATATTGACAATGATATTGTAAAACAAGCAAATAGAGAGGATTTGGAAGCCGAAAGAGTCAGTTCATGTGCTGCGAGCGGGCTACCCAACCCCACTCCATTTCATATTTGTCTATGGAGGGGGAGGTAGGATTTATCCAGGCTCTAGACCAGCTGAAGGATGTTAACTCATCCCCTGACAATAGATTTTAGAATTGCCGATCGAGAAGGCATATAAATATATATTACACTTTATGAAAAAATGTGAAATTTCAAGTCGTCAAATCTGAGTATTACATCTGTAAGAGAATAATAAAACAGTATTAATCTATATTGGTGAATCTGTATATACATCTGTAAGAGAAAAGAAAATGTGTTTTGGTCTGTATTGGTTAATCACTGTTAATCACTATTGAAATGGATGATTTAAACAAACATGGCAAGCATAATTATGCAACTATAAGAAATTGATAATAATAATAATAGGTGAAGTAAAGCAGACTAAAGAAGCAAGAGTAAAATATATTTTATAGTTATGTTAAGCAATTTTAGAAATAATAACTCACCAAAAGTCTGTAATAAGGACAATAAATTAACATGAAATAACAATTGTTAAGAATAAGGGAAATTATCTCTCATATGTAAGGCTATCATTTTTTTGAAACTGGATGCATTTGAGGCATTTTTTAGGTTGTCAGGGAGGGAATTCCATAGAACAGCCCCAGAGTATCGAAGGCTTTTTTTAACGATCTCTAGATTAGGTCTGTACACGTTTAGTCTTGTATTCAGAGACTCGTAATTGGTGCTGTTAAATAAGAATAAATCATTAAGATACTGTGGACACTGTTTATGTAAAATTTTGAAGATAAATAATGATTTGTTTCGAACAAATCTTTCTGAAATAGAAAAAAGATTTAACTGCTGCAATCCAGGGGCAATCTCCTCTGTATGCTGCACACCTAAGATAATTTTGAAAGCCATATTTTGCTGCCTTACAAGTCTACTAATAGATTGCTGATCACAAGAATCCCATATTGGCGAACAATAGTCGATATAACATTGAAAATGGGCATTATAAAAAAGAACCAAGTATTTTGTTGGTATAAGGTATTTGAGTTTTCGTAGTTGAAAAAGTTTTTGATTAAGAATTTTGGATACATGTAGTGCATGAGCTGTCCAGCTGAAGTTGTGATCAAAATAAATACCAAGAAGTTTAAAGGAGGAAACAGTTTCTATAACTACATTATTTACAATTAGTTTTAAGGAATTGTCCAGTAGTTGCCTCCTCTGAGGGGTTGTGATTAACATAGCTTTAGTTTTATTTACATTTATAATCATTTAATTAGTTTCGCACCATTTAACAACAGAATTAGTTTCAGATTGAAGTTTTAACTCAAGCTCATTAATTGATTTAGCAGCCGTATAGACTGTTGTGTCATCAGCAAACAAGTCACAGTTGGAGGCTATATGAAGGGAGAGATCATTTATAAATAAATTAAACAAAAGTGGTCCTAATAAGGACCCCTGTGGAACACCATGACTAATATCTAGTTGAGAAGACAATGTACCATTGGCAAATGTAGATTGTTTCCTGTTTGATAAATATGATTTCAAGAATCTATTGGAATTCAGAGAAAATTTATAGATATTACATTTTTAATGAGTAAATCGTGCTTCACCAAATCGAAAGCTTTACGGAAATCAAAAAAGATCAAACCTGTTAGCATTCCGTCATTAAGAGACTTATAAATATTATCAGTGATATTTGTTAGAGCTGTCAAACAAGAACTATTGGATCTAAATCCTGATTGATTGATATACAAAAGATTATATCTATTTATGAAATTGCTTAGATGACCGTGTATATGTCGTTCAAGAATTTTCGAAAGTGTCGGTAATATTGATATAGGTCGATAATTGTTTGGATCTATTTTGGATCCTGATTTGTGAAGTGGTAAAACTTTAGCAAGTTTGAAATTGGATGGAAAAATACATTGATCAATACACAAATTGAATACATGAGTTAAACAATCAGACAAACAGACTTTAAGTGGAACCATTTTTCTAGTCTCCATTGTGCCTGTAAAATGAATTTTTACATAATTATAATGCTATGCAGGAAATCATATTTGACTCCTCAGTCCCATAAATGAAAAGTGAGAACTATATACAGTAAGGAGCAATCTGGTTGTGTGAATAAATTATACTGAAAATTGCCTCTTTTGAGAGATGATGGAGAAAAAAAAGTTAATTCTTAACTTTCAAAATTGGCTGAAATTAAGAATTTTACAGGCAAGAAAGGATAGGCCTACTAGGAATGATAAAGAATAATAATAATGATTAGCAATGAAAAATAAAAAGGAGTAACCAAAGACATTGTGGCCTTTGGAATAGAGTTTCTTTTACTGAAAGTGGGGAAGAAAATTAATGATCAGTGGCCATGTTTCACAGGTAGGCCTACATAAGCTAGACTAGTCCCTTTTTTTGACTATTTCACTTCTCATTGGGGAAAATCTCGTACACAATAATGCTGAATATATAATGGTTATAGGTTCTATTATAAAAACAGATGCCCAATAGGCAATATGCACACTTGCAGCTAAGTTGAGAAGAGACATAAATGTACACTAGTAGCACACAATAAGTTTCAGAATGAAAGATCTACACTGCACTGACAAAAAAAACTGGCATCCACTGAAGCAAATAAATACGTGTATATAACTATTTTTTTTTTTAAATTAGCTTTGCTATAGAAACTGTTCATATGACCACCTTTATGAAGCAGCCAATTAAATGGCTTCACTTCTCTTCTCAGCTATTTTGCAATAAAATTTATTGCTATTAAGCAATATCTTAATCTATTCCACATACCTTTTAGTTCCAGATAAACAAAATCATGAAATTTTCAAAAAAAAGTGAAATTTTAAATAATTTATCTACTGTACAAGGATTTGGTCTCCTGCACAATCCACCTTTGTTATCTAACACACCTAATTCCAGGATTATGCATTTTTTGAACAATTTTCCCCGTAGATCTAAAAAATAATAGTTTTTAATCTCTGGATTTCTTTAAAATCAAGTTTGTTTACAAATCAGAAGGAAAAGATAGATATTGCCGTCGGTAGGCAACCAGTAAAGTAGAATTGTAGACATTTACCTGTATGTAATCTCTCTGTTCTTTTACAATTGACCTTGAGACCGGTATGAAGGTCAGTCACTTATTTTTTAACCTCCAACACGACAAGTCAGCGGCCAAATATGGAAGCACTGACGCTCAATTAATATATTCAGTTACCAGAACCTTGAACAATTTTAGTAATTCTGCGTAACTTCTGAACAAAAACCATTTATTGATACCTTATGCAAACTTAGGTAAAAAAAAAAGAAAAAGAAAATCCGCTGAAAAATTATAGGTAGGCCTACAGTTTCTGGAATAGGCTTTAAAAACTTTTCTTCGCGGAAATGAAATCCATTGTAACCATTAGGTGCATAATGTCCTTTAAGAGCTTAGAATCCAAACAAAAGGCCAAAATCTTGAGTAGTTCTGAAATAATCGTCCTTTCATTTTTAGTTTTTACGCATGCTTGTCAGATTTTAAATAAGGTTTCAAACATAATCTCGACATTTAAAGCAAAATTATTCCCAAAATATTCCAGATTCTGCCCCTTTTATAAATATCTAATAAAAACTCTTAAAGTTTGTGTTTAAGAAAAGGTAATCAAGACTCATTCATTTTATAAACTACAATTATTTACCTTGATTTTAGCAGGAATATTTTATAGAATTCAAAGCATATCCATGTGGTCCACTCTCCTTGAGCTTTACAGCCTGAATGAAAAATGCGCCAATCACCCTTGGTACATGTAAAGATGATGAAATGCTTAAGTCGACATACTTCAAATCTTGTGAACATGTCGATATGCTGAAGTCGACATACTTCAGATATTATAGACATAAGAATCATATCGACATAAGTGAGACTGGCGAATAAAAAATAATTTTTTTTGCAATAGGAAATAAGTCGACCTTTCTATCGCGACATATTTTTTACGACACCATTGAGAAAAATTATAGATAGATATATCGAATTCTTTCTGTCGACTTATTGTGATTTTTATCGGGCAAGTGGAGACACAAATAAGCCTCATAAATAACAGAGTGCTTTTCCTCGCATTCTCGCGTTCTCGACCTTCATTTTCCTCGCTTTGTCGCTTTCTCGTATTGTCGCTTTCTCGCGTTCTCGTGTTTGTAATTTGAACTTTTTTTTTTTTCTGAAAATGTTAGTTTCCTCGCCTTCTCGCTTTCTCGCGTTCTCGTGTTCTCGCGTTGTCGCTTCCTCGCCTTCTCGCCTTCCGGTTTCTCGACAATCGATTATTACGCATGCGTATCACGTGTTTTGTTTACGGGTTTTGTTTATGATGGCACACAGATACACTTCTCTTTCGGACCCTCTTCCAAATTCACAAATGCGTTTCCTAGTGTTGCAAAATTTCCGGAATTTTCAAATGAGAGACATTTTCCAGGAAACTTTCAGGAATTTTTGGAAAATATTGGGAAAAATTGGAGATTCAGAAAATCGTATTTGTCTCTTTTTGTATAAAATAAAACAATTTGGATTTATAAAGTCTTTTTATATACTAGTAGTACACATTAAAGGTCTATGAGGTGACATATTGTTTGAATGTTGGCAAAAAAGAAATGCAAAACACAAAGTTTTTTTGTCATATTTATTGCTTTGAACATTTCTACCGTAAAAAGTTAAGTCTAACTTCATTCACATTCCAGTTGCCAAAATAAATCTACCATAATCATTGCTTCTATAGTTTGCTTGATATATGATGATTATAATTTTGACTACTAAGATAATGTCTGGCTCAATTTCATTTTAAGCACATCAACATTTATATACTGCTATGGCATTATGCTAAAAATGGTGCAAAATAAAATTTAAAATGAATAATGATAAAAACTAAATCAATTTAAAACGTTGAAAAAAAGAATTGGTAACTCCAATTTGGTAAATAACAAAAATATTACAAAAATCAAACTAGCCCATCAAGTGTAGAATAATTAAACATATTTAGTCAATAATTTCCACGTGAGATGTTTCAACCTCACCATCACTAATCTGTGATTCCTCTAGAAGACTATCAGAGTTGGCTTCGAACAGTCCAAGGTCAACTTTAACAGAAACAAGCATTTGTCATTTGTTAGTTTGGTGGCAGCCTTGGCGTGAATATTGCCGAATAAGGACTTCAGAAAGAAAGCAACTCGCGTCAACCACGTTGGTTCATCCGTCGATTCTTTTACAACTGTCCGTTAGCAGGGTATCTTATTAATTCGTCGTGTAGGCCAGAAAAAAAAAGATTTTTTGACCTTACTTTTCCCCGTTTCTTTATTCAGATACTGTTTCCAAACATTTATGTTTAACCCTCAAGGAATTAGTAAAAAATCGACTGCAAAACTTTTTGTGGGTCAAATGTAATCTTTTTGTTGGCCGGGTCGGATCTGGCCAGCAGGTCGGAGTTTGGGAACCCCTGCTCTAGAAGGTACAATTCTTGGCGGATTTTGACGATACTGTATTCATCTTTTGCAGAACACAACAATGCGTTCAACGCATACATAGATGTTACGTTGATAGTGGGATCTTCCCGTGAATAAAAACAGGTGACTGTGACTTTGATAATAACTTGATAATACAAAACAAGTGCAAAGATTTACTATTATAATGACTTGATTAAACTATTGATTTCAAAATACAAAAACGGGCACGCAATTTATTATATGTCAGACTGCAATCGTAAATATGTTAATAAAACAAACATTACAATTTCAATCGTGTGTACTATTAAGCCTTTTGGAAGATCATTCGTTTAAAAAATGTAGGCCTACGGGTGTATTAAACCACGAGAAATGAGTTTGTCTGGGAAATGTAAGAGTATCAATGTAAACTATTGTATTAACAATACTTCCTCAATCTTAAAACACAACGCAATTACATATAGCCGATAGCCACCAATGCGTTAGGAGATCGGATTTATTAACACAAAATAAATTTACAGTGTAACAAAAATATAAATGCATACAAATACATTACGTAGCCTACACTATATACAACATAATATAATTTTCCCTTTACGATACCGGTAGACTACTCTACTTTGATTATACCGTTACCAAGATATTCGGCAATGCCTACTTTATACCCGTTTAAATTTGCTCTACATGCGGCCTGAAATGGTACACGTTGAAAATCCCATCAAACAGCAACCTTGCCGGCCAGGAAAACAACAGAGATCTAAAAAAAACATTACGATTTTTTCGAACCGATAATGAAAAATGACTCTGGAAACCTGTGTCGCGGATCCAAATGCAAAAATCACCTAGGGATTGTACCCGGACAAGTACTATACAATTTAAAAAAAAAAAAAAAAAAAAAAAATATATAAATATTGAATTGAGTTAAATACAAATTTAAATTAAACTTGTGTATCGAAGCAGAGTTGGCTAGAGAATGATTTGTATTTACGAACTTTTGCTCACTTACAAATCATTCACGTGACATGCCACGTGATCCAACCCATTTTACATGAACTGTTAATACAATAATTTCCCGCTCTACTTGCGAAACGCGGGAAATATTAATTCTCCGGGAATGAATTTATCTGGAAACAGTCTTCTACGGGAATGAGTATATCTGGAAAATTGTATGAGTGTAAACCACTACAGAATGATTTTACTTGATAAATTTACAGAGATTAATGTAGGATGAATTCTCTAGAAATTAGTTTCTCTGAGACATAGGCCTTATTTCAAAGTAAAAACGAAAATATAAACGGGAGTGTCATTTTGAATAAAGAAGGCGATCATCAGAAATATTCGAATATGACTTGAGCTTGAGGTGAGTAGACTTCATTAGTTTTATTCTTTTGATTAGAATTAAGTTAAATGGAGTATGCAAAATTTTCATTAACAAAAACATCGCAATTAAATTATAACTGAAAACATTATTTTCTAATTACATATATGAATCTACTTTATCAAACTAAATTTGTTTTGAAAGGGTTGATTGAATATGTAAGAGACATGTTTCTCTACAATTTATTACACTTTATTTCTTCAAATAAGTACAGTAGTTTTCACCCATTATCTATGGTCGCTATCTCTCTATTGTCGATTGATATAATTTTAGCGCTTCAAATATAGAATATGTACAAATTATAATATAAAAAATCTGAAAAAATTGAAAATAAAAGTCAATGTATTCCAAATTTTTATACTTAAAATTTTGTGTAACTGGTTTTTCCAAAAAATGACTTTTGTTTTGAATTTAACTGGTTTGAAATCGACTGACTTCGTATAAAATTTCATTCCCCAGAAATGAGTCTTCTTAGAACACTGTATAAGAAAGAAAGTCAACTGGAAATATTTTAGTTTCAACTTGAACTCAGGTAAGTAGACAATGTTTAACTGCATTTTTACGTTTTAATCTCTTGATTAGAATTTAGATTTAGTGTAACATGGATGATTTTCATCGAAATCGGTTAAAAACTGTATCATCTATTCTGCACATGAACAAATTTTGAGGAGTTCCAATTGTTATCGCCTGGCATGATAAAGGTACGTGTGGACAGGACAGTATATTACAGTTACATGCCTATACAGTTTGTTTCATTTCCTTAATAAACATTTATTTAAATTTTCACTTGAAAAATTTCGAAATTGCAGAAAAAATACATTCGACAGATTGAGATCAGTGGGACTGAAATTGCGCAATTCCGTCAAAACTACTTTTCATTTTACAAAATGGTAGAAAAAACTGTGAATCGAGAGAGAAACACAACGAATAATTAGACTTATCCCGATGGAGTAAAATTATTATTGAACGGAGGAGAAGTCAAAGACATAATGCACAGACTCGTTTATTACTGATACTTTTTAGGTGATTGTCCAAAGTGGTGGGAGAGTAAACAAGCTCGGAGTGTCGTACCTTTACATTTATTATACATATCAGTCGACCGGCAAAAATGTTGTAGTCAACTCATGACTCAAGCTTAGATGATTAAGAGCATTGAACGCTGGCTAGGGTCTAATTTCTATTATGGCAATTATGGTTGATTTTGTTATGGAGCGCATGTGCAACATTGATAAGCCATGTTGGACCCAGATTACATAAACTATTTATAGTAACATCGGATATACCTCAGTATTTATAAATTGAATTGAATATGAGGTGTGGCGTTTTTAATGCGTTAGATATCAGGACCACAAACACATTACAACAGCGTTCACTCAGAATCTATTTATAACAAACACTCAAATAAAAATATACAATTTATTTGGCACTAGGGAACTACACAATATGAATATGAAACATTATCATATAATTGAATAAAAGAAAGAAGGACAAATTCCTTCTAAATTATGAAAATGAACTAAAATTAGAAACCCCTACTTTGGGGTAGAATAGTAGAATGAAATCATACTATATAAGGCAGTCCCCAATATATAAAACAAAACAAAAACAAAACAATAAATCAATGGCGAGTGGAGGGGAGGAGGTGGTTAATCAAAACAGCAGCCTGCAGTCAATATGGCAGAAGACAAGACTGATCACGTGATCAAAAGCGCGCGATTAGCAGACGATAGAAGTATTACCTTGAATGTTATAAACTGCTCTTATCTACATAAGATTCAATTTATAACAAACACTCGGATATACCTCAGTATTTATAAATTGAATTGAATATGAGGTGTGGCGTTTTAATGCGTTAGATATCAGGACCACAAACACATTACAACAGCGTTCACTCAGAATCTATTTATAACAAACACTCAAATAAAAATATACAATTTATTTGGCACTAGGGAACTACACAATATGAATATGAAACATTATCATATAATTGAATAAAAGAAAGAAGGACAAATTCCTTCTAAATTATGAAAATGAACTAAAATTAGAAACCCCTACTTTGGGGTAGAATAGTAGAATGAAATCATACTATATAAGGCAGTCCCCAATATATAAACAAAACAAAAACAAAACAATAAATCAATGGCGAGTGGAGGGAGGAGGTGGTTAATCAAAACAGCAGCCTGCAGTCAATATGGCAGAAGACAAGACTGATCACGTGATCAAAAGCGCGCGATTAGCAGACGATAGAAGTATTACCTTGAATGTTATAAACTGCTCTTATCTACATAAGATTCAATTTATAACAAACACTCAAATAAAAATATACAATTTATTTGGCACTAGGGAACTACACAATATGAATATGAAACATTATCATATAATTGAATAAAAGAAAGAAGGACAAATTCCTTCTAAATTATGAAAATGAACTAAAATCAGAAACCCCTACTTTGGGGTAGAATAGTAGAATGAAATTATACTATATAAGGCCAAAATGAACAAATGTAAGCATTTGTGTAGTCCCCATCTATTAAAACCATAAAATCATTGTTTTAAAGGGGCCCAGGCTTGATTTTTTAGGGGTCGTTTTGGGCCTTTGTTACATTTAAACAGTCCTCAGAAATATTCAAGCTCTGAGAAAATCGCAAAATACCTTGAAATATTCCTCAAACAAAAAATTTCACTTTTCATTTTTTTCCGTGCTGTACGCGGCTGGTCTCCAGTCAGTCTGAAAATTGTGCGTCCTGTTGACAAAGTCTACAATTGAAAAATGCGTTGTAGTCTGTTTATATAGATGACCGCTATTGCACGACGGGAAGGATAACTCTTTGATTATCAAGACGAACCGTTTTCCAATATGGCGGGACGTTCGTAATTTCTTAAGTCATTATGATTTTTCAAACACGGATAATTATGGATACACATGGATTTGAAGGCTCAAATTTCAAAGGTAAGCTCTGTAGACTATTTCTGATTAGCTAACCAAAAGATTTCATGTGTTTGAGGCTGTCGGATGATTGTCCGAAACAAATAAAGCCTGGGCCGCTTTGGACAATGCTGAATCCAATATATCTATATGAAAAAAAACATTTAGGCTATACAATCGACCTAGTGTTACATCAGACGATTAACTGAAAAGATGCAATAATAAGTAACTATTCATTTAATTTGGCCTTAGACGAGAAAAAAATAATACCGAATGTAAACAAAGCGATGAGTATAAAATTCCGAATTCCCGAACTGTCCGAATTCTCAAAATCGGGTCAGAAAAGACTAAAAAAATCGAAACTAATTTATTGCCAAAGGTCGCGCACAATTTCAGGATCAAGGAATTTTACGTAAAAAAAAAACAAAAAAAAAAACACGAATATTTTTAAGAACTAAGAATATATGGATGTACTACCTCTGAATTTTAGTACATCCATATATTCTTAGTTCTTAATGTAGTAATCCTACCTCTATATGTCTTATAAAGAATACGAATATTTTTATAGTGATTTTCTGTGGCCAAATAAAAATATATCTCTTCTTTTTTTTTTATTAGTTGAATATTCAGTCTTTTTGACCTGCTACGAGGCAGTTTAGGTAAGTTGCCAATCTTCCGCAAATCAGTCCCCTTACCAATCAAGACATTTTCTGACTTTGAAGGAACCAATTAGGGTTGAGAAGATGTTGCCTTGTTATAAGGAAGTGGAAGAAGCAACGGAGTTTAAAACTTCTTTTATTCAAATATAAATCTGAATTCTCTCCTCAACTCATGGCTTGTAATAACAGTAAGGCTTATAATCATGGGAGGTAATGGGAAGATACATCGGTTCACATATACCACGAAGTTTTCATTGTTACATATAAACAATTAAATCATATCAATTGATAGCCATCATTATTTGTAATTTATCGCACTAGAAAAATAATTGCTGTATAAAAAAAGAAAAAGAAGAGATATTTAGATTTGACCAAAGCAAATCGCTTTTAAGATATTAGTTTTTTGACGTAAAATGTTTTGATCCTGAAATTGTGCACGGCCTATGGCGTGAATTTAGTTTCGATTTTTTAAGTCTTTTCTGACCCGATTCGGAATTATGTGAACAAAGCTCAACAAGGAATTGAGCTTTATCTTTCCATATAAGGCAATCGACTCATTGCATTCGGTAATTCCATTAAATATATAGAGACACACGGCCCACCGATATCGTATAATTTTATCTCGGTCCTGAATAGGAGCAAGTTGTCAGGATAATCAAGGCTAATTCTCCGAGCCTATTTTCTTTACGCTATTTTTTCAGTTGATATATTGCTCACATGATAGTACAAACTGGCCGAAGCACCAAGAAAAACCTTCTTTCGCTTTGGCGAAGAAATGTAAAATAAATGTACTTTCTATTGTTGACACAAAGAAAGGCGTTTAGATTTGTGAATAACAAGGTGTGAAACCCATAATCAACCATTTGATCAGATAAAATACTTATGATTTAATTTAGATATTTAATTTTTCCTTTGCTCTGGTTATGTTGTTTTATCTTGTTCGAAAATCCAAGGCAATAATGGGAAACTCGTTCTATATCCAGTTGGCAGCACAAAGATACAGTCCCGTCCAGATTATAAATTTTTCAATACTTTTAACCTTGTTTTTTGTTCAAGTCACAACTGACACCAAGCATTATGCATTTTCTATTTAAGTGGAAAAATATCAACATTCTTTGAAACACTCGATTGTCCCAATGTATTTCCGACCCCCCCCCCCCAAAAAAAAACCCAACCCAAACCACAACAAATGATTGAAAATTTGATAACACTAAGAATTCATCGGAAACTCGCTTGTTCTATCAAGGGTTGTCGATCTATACATCTGAACAGTTATTTAGTTCTTGTGAATATGACTTTCATGCATTTTATTAGGCTTATAAATTAGATCAGTGGTTCTTTTGTTATTGATAAGAATTAAAATACATGACTTTGTATCCGAATTATTTGAATGTCCTGAATAAATCTATTCATCAAACGATGTTATTTCTTGACAGAATGCGAAAAATCAATGTTATTTTTGTAAATTTGTACATGATGGAAAACCCACTATGAAAGACATTCGCTATTGTATGATAGCACGTTTGCGTTTAATATCCACAGAAATAACTAGTTTTTCTGACTCTCTCCCAGCCATATCTGTCCAAAAAGCTATCAGAAGCTAGAGTCAGCAAGTTTCGGACTACCTGTGCTCTAAATGAGGCATTGTTTACTATAATAATGGTGATAATCTGACAGTAAAAATGAAAATTGAAATGAATGGAGTTTTACGTCCTACTGACTAACAAGTACACTGAGAGATAATAGCAGAATTGCTATATAGCAGAGTTGACTATAGCGAGAACAGGGTTTGATGCCTCCATTTTGTAGACATTACTATAGGACTTTTAAGGTCGATTGGTCCATTACCTAAGCAGAGTCTCACAGATCCTCAAAAAATCATGTTTAATCGAAATCGAGTCCATCAATGCTTTTATGGAACCTAGTGTAATTGCCTTTCAAAATATGTAAAGCTCAATAATGATAATAACGTACAATAGGTTGTAACTTGTGTCCGAAAATGTCTGTAAATAAGGCTCGATAATGATGATTTTAAATAATGGGTCGTAAATAATTGTGCCCTAAATTGTCTATAATAAAACATAACGTTGACTTGAAGTTTGATACCCGTGTGTAGTATAACCGCACTAAAATCTAAGACCTAAAAGCTCTAAAAAAAAGAGTAAAGTTTTTTCATTAAAAAGAAATGTAATAAATGTAGCTTTTTTACCCACTCTTCGCACCTAATGGGCTAAGCGTGCAATGAGAGCTTTTTGGGCAGGACAGCGGCATTTGTCTACTCATTTTGGTATTTCGAAATTACGAGAGGACTTTATGGTGCACGGTTTGTAGCACACATAGCCTCGGCTTTTTGTCTCATCCTACCGAATCAGACGCTTTTTCCATGTTAGCCCTTCCGACCTGTATTCGAAAAATTATCTCGACCTTTCCCGGAATTGAACTCTGGACATAAAGATTAGCGAGCATGCATCTAATTCATTTCAGGGTGATGGAGGAGAAAGTACCCATTGTTGGCACAGGATGTCGTTTCCCAGGAGCAGAGGATACGGACGAATTTTGGGAACTTCTTAGGTTGGGTAAGAATTATGTTGTCGAAGTACCAAAAAATCGATGGAATGTGGATGCATTTTATGACAGCGATACCTTGACACCAGGGAAAACAAACGTTCGAAAGGCTGGATTTGTTGAAGGGTGAGTAGTCATCACGATATCATTACAATTACATGCAGTTCTGTAACTTTTATCATCTATTATCCCATTTGCTTATCAATTGCGTCCCAGGATAATTAGTCTTCCATTTCTAAACCAGATTTAAAGTGTGGATGCTTGCCTTTCTCAATTTAGTATCTCGGTATCCTGGCCTCCTCTTCATTTTCCATAAAGCTGCATTTGACATAAATATAACATTTCGTCAATTCTCGGCCCATCTTCACAATGTCAAGCTATTATTAAGAACTGCGTTTGCATTAAAGTGACGATGATCTCTATGAATTGTGGTGATTATTAGCACTTAAACGCGCTATCAGTTTTACGTGTTCGGGCAAAGTCGAGTCGAGGGCAATTACCTTATAAATTTTGAATCTGTCAAAATTCTTGTCTTTGTTTGTTTACAACTGATCTTGACGATTATGATGTCGGCTTTTGCTGTGTGCGATCATGTTGTTGTCCGTTGCCTGTTGGAGATCCGTGTTTATGGAATCGAGGATGGGTTGTAGAATGGAGTGGTGTATCTACGGTGGTTTGATTAGCCTTATGATTAAACATAATATTGTGCATATATTATTCAAAGCACGATAGCCTGTACATTTCTTTTGCGGTCATTGATCGCAGCCACATGAATCTGTTCATCTCACACATAGCTTTAAATGTAATATGAAATTGATGAAATGAGTTGACAGGTAAAATATAACCAGAGCCTTGGCGAGCCTTAGTTCATAAATTTCATAAAAATATTTTATAAAAAGATCTAGTGTATTAAGATATGATCAACAATATGTTACACTATAACAATAATTAATATTGATTACCCGTTCACAAATTAATACTTACAGATGTGAGAAATGGGATTATAAATTTTATGGAATCAATGAATTTGAAAGTAAACGAATGGATCCTCAACATAAGCTTGTATTAGATTGTACATATATGGCTTTAGAGAATGCAGGTATAACCAAAAAGAGCATTAAGGGCTCCAACACAGGAGTGTACATCGGTGAGTGAAGGGGAATAATTATATGGAAAACGTTCATAAATTGCAATTAGCATTAAAATGATACAGTCACTTACCGTCTTATTATTTTATATACATTTTTGATTCGCTTTAAGCAAAGAAGTTAATCAAGAGTGGGAGGTAAACATATATAGAGGGGGGAGCGGTAGGTGTAAAATTCCGAATTTCCGAACAGCCGAACACACCGAATTAGGTCAGAAAAGACCACAAAATCGATGCAAATTCCGCCAATACCTAAAATTGTAGATTTTGGCGGTGTTTTTCTCGAGTTTTTTTGTTTGTCATTTTTGTCCCAATTTGGACAATAAGTTTAAAACTACTATCTGTATAATATTATATATTATAGTATTTATACATATTTTAGTTGTTATTGGCAAAATTATATTTTTTCTGTGCAGGGGTCATGAATACTGATTATTCAGGTTTTATATCAACATCCTCTAATTTTGACAACTACACAGTTACTGGAACAAATAACAGCATCGTCTCTTCAAGAATCAGTTATATATTTGATTTACATGGAACATCAATGTCTATCGATACAGCTTGTTCTTCATCATTGATGGCCATACATCTCGCTCACCAAGCTATTTTATCAGGTAGAATTTTCAACACGTTGTTCTTCTTATAAATTGTACAATTTCAAACTGAACCGGTCTATGACTATGTATGTTTCATGATTAGTACACATTCCTTATTTTAACTTCCTATGTCTTGGCACCAAAGTAAATTACATTCACCTACATGAATATAATTATAAGTGAATAAACACATGATAATTATTTCTATAGGTGAATGTGATATGGCAATTGCGGGCGGAGTTAACTTGATGTTATCGCCTGATATATCTATTCAACTTTCTAAAGCTGGTATGGTATCACCAACAGGACAATGTCAAGCTTTCTCTGAGAATGCCGATGGTTATGCGCGAGGTGAAGGATGTGGTATTGTTATTTTAAAATCTTATCAAAAAGTAAGTGAGCGGGAAGGATAAAACTTCATTATCGTATCTGTCTTTGATTCGACCGCTTGTCTTTCCATTCTTGTAATTATATTTAATCAGCTCTGAATCATATGTTCACATGTCATTGAATTCTTTTTGGCCAGACGAAACGTTTTCTAAAACGTGTATGTGCTCAGAGACACTAGAATGTGATTTTCATTATTAAATGTTAAAAAAAACAAAAACAATCTAGACACCTAATTTATGTACAAAAATGTAAAAATATTCTGGCGAAATTCGAGATATCCGGCTGTTCACATCTGCCAGAAAAACTCGTCTTCGGTTAAAGTTGGTTTCCCTTATTTTCATATATATACATATTATATAACATAACTGAACTTATATCAATAGAAAGTAGAGGTGTTCTAAGTTAATTCGGTACATAACCTGACGCTGTGGTTGTTAAGTATGCATACTTGCCCACATTCCTTAAAGGGATTGTAAAGCGGTTTTCTATCTTTTTTGAGTGTTTCGGGGACACTTTTAGCCATTTTTATCAACAAAAGACGCCATATTGTAAGGGGAGATAATAAAAATAATGTGGTTTAATGTAGTCTGTCGTCCTCGATTATCCAGTCTGACCAGTTCGACCCTGTCGGAGACGTCACTTCCGAAAAATTATTTCTGGAATAACACGAAGCATGTGAGTGGGGTGGATAGTTTTTCTGTCCCAAATAGAAGCTAAAAGTGTCCCCGATACACTCAAAAAGATAGAAAACCGCTTTACAGGTTTCCACAACAACAATGGCATTTTTGTGTTTCTTTTATTATCTCTAGCAAAAGGCAATAAAACGTTTAAATATCACTTTGTAAGAACATTATGAATTAATTTAAATAAGTTTAAAAAACTCACTAATAATAAAAAAAACAATATCAATTCTTATACGCCTTCATTCATATGACGTCATTTCGTTACGTGAACAAACATTGAGTCTAAATTTAGCGTTTCAAAGCAGATCAGAGTCAAATGGATTCCACAAGCATTTTTCTTAAGCTTGTTAACATTCTAGTAAGAACAATTCGTGACTGACTTTCACACAATTTGATTATTAGACAAAGATGAATCTTATTTAAAACAAATCATACAAATCAATAATATTTTTATCTGTAACAATCGTTTCAGGCAGTGGAAGACAATGATCGGATTTGGGCTACGATATCTACAGCCTCCAACCACGATGGTCATACAGTCTCACCAATAACGACCCCATCCGAGGAACAACAGATCAAATTGTTGCACACTGTATTTAGTAAATATGATGTTGATCCTCAAACAGTTGATTATATTGAAGCTCATGGTAGGTTTCCGATTACAAAATTCTTAGCTATAGGCATACTTTCAAGACTGAAACCTATTAATTTTCGTATTAATCCGATAATTCGTTATGCGGACCAATTACCAAGCGTTTTTTGTCATTTTGGATTTTTGTTATGATTGGACTTTATTGATATTCTGCTTAGTCCCTGACTTGATGCAAAAAATGTTGCGCATATCTATTAATTAATTAATTAATTAAAAGTCACCTTTATTAAAATTAAGACACATTATGGATATAAACCCTGTAGATTTTAATACTGGGATATTTGGAATATTTCAGGAACTGGAACTAAAGCTGGAGATCCCGTTGAAGTAAAAGCTTTAGGGAGATTTTTTCAAACAGCAAATAATTCCACACCAAAAATTATTGGATCTGTAAAAACAAATATCGGTCATCTTGAACCGGCAGCTGGCGTGGCAAGTGTAATTAAAGTTCTATTAATGCATAAACATCAGCAAATTGTGAAATCTCTTCATTTTGAAAGACCCAGTCAAGACGTTCCATTAGAAAAATATAGGTTTACAGTCCCGGTTGAACTACAAGATTGGCCCGAATCTAACAGAGAGTTTCTGCGGTCATCTGTTAATAGTTTTAGTTTTGGGGGAAGTAACTGTCACGCCATTGTCACAACAAACAAGCTTAAGGCTAATAATCAGAGTAAAAATATTCCGATTACTCAACCCAAAGTCGTTTGCCTGAGTGCAGTTGAAAAAGAATCACTGAAAATGATGAAAGACTCGATGTGTGATAACGTTAAGGATTATCAACTTGCTGATTTATCGTATACATCAACAGTTAGAAGAAATCATTACCTTTTTCGATTGGCTGTGTTTGGTAAGAATATTCCCGAAATCATTGATAATCTAAATGGAATTAATATCTACAAACATGTGGAAAAGTATAAACCGAATAAACGGAAGAGGTTGATTTTTGTGTTTGCTGGTTTAGGCACCAATTGGGACGGAATGTGCCAACGACTGTTTAATAGATATAGGGTATTTCGTTCTATTGTTGATGAAATTACAAGACTTTTAAAACAATATGTAAACTGGGATTTGTCTGAATATCTGAGAAACGGATGTAACACAGGAAGTGCCAATGTTGGCCCAATTATTACATTTGCTTGCCAGGTTTCATTGTTTGTTTTATTGAAAAATTTTGGAATCCATCCTGATGCTATAATTGGACAATCTATTGGTGAAGTAGCTGCCTCGTTTGCTTCTGGTGCAGTTAGTTTGGAACAAGCTGTATATATCATATATCATAGGACCAGAGTACAGGCTCAAGGCATTGGTGGCCGCATGTTTGTAGCTATTAACATTGAAATAAATAAAATTCAAGAGGTCTTAAGGAAGTATGAATTACAAGCCAGTGTAGCTGTGTTCAGTAGTCCACAGAGTTGTACAATTAGTTGTGACGAAAATATAGTGGGCAGATTGAAAGAAGAAATTATGCAAGTTGATGCTGACTGTACCTTAAAAGATTTGAATGTCACAAGTGCTTTTCATTCTCATCACATGTCCGCGAGTTCGGAAGATATGAAGAACTGCACAGAAATAAGTGGAGGGAAACCCACTATAGATACATTTTCAACTGTGAGTGGTCTAAAGGCAAAAGAAGGTGATTTTATCACACCACAATATTGGGCGGATAACATCAGAGAACCAGTTAAATTATATCAAGCTGTTCTTGAAGCCCACGATCCTTCAATAAACAACATTTTTGTTGAGATTGGAGCGCAACCAATTCTTAAAACTCATCTACCAAATATATTTCGTGATGAAGTTCTTTTTGATTCAATACCCCTGATGAAGGTAAATAATGAAACCAATTGCATTACAGAAGCTGTTTGTAATTTCTATAACTATGGAGTAGATGTGCAGTGGCAGTGTTTCGATGATTTAAAAGCTAATGTAGTAGATTACCCAAAATATAAGTTTAACAGGGTTGACAACATGTTTGTCCCTTCAGTTGCCAAAGAAAAACTGATGGGTGTTGACCAAACGACGCAAAATCATCCATGTGTAAAAACACTTTCTTCGGATACAGACAACGTCAAAGTATTTATAGATCCTCAGACCATTGGTTCTATTTATGAACATAGAGTGAACGGATTGGTGACGATTCCGGGAGCACTTTATGCAGAAGTCGGTCTTGCCTTAGCTTCTCTGAGATCCCAAAGTGTATCATTTCAAGCGGTAACTGTTGATTTCATAAATCCACTTTTTATGGTTCATCGCGAAGCTAAGCAATTGGACACTATAGTAGAAGTACATGATCATCAAACGAACTATACAGTGTCTGAAGGTTCTAAATCAATAAGTTCCGGCACTATTTCTAGATGTTTATATGAGCCTGTACCGAAAATTGAAATAGAAGACATACGAAATCGCTGTAACTTCAGTAAGACAGGGAAACAAATATACGAAGGTCTAAAAGAATTTGGTTTTACGTACGGTAGTGCGATGACAGTAATTAAGAAGTGTGTCGGAAATGATAGAGAGGCCTTGATTGAATTGGAAATTAACGACCTCTTACGGGGTGAGCTGAAAGGAATGATACTACATCCAGCTATAATTGATAGTTTACTTCAGGCGCCTGGTGCCTTTGTGAAATCTGAAACTTTCCACACTTTACCAGTGCAAATCAGAAAATTGAGGGTTTACAGTGAGGTTCAGAAAAATATGCTCATCTATATCGAATTTCTGAACTCCTCTTCTAAAACTAAATTACAATTCAAATTGTTGTTGTGCTCAACATCTGGGGATCCTATAGCTGGAATTGAAACATTTACATCTAAAATTATAGGTACCCAAGAACACAAACCACATAAGATGTTTTTTGTACCAACTTGGTCCTCAATATCAGAGAAGAACAGCAGTGACAAGCACAAAGCTCTAAAATACGTGTCTGTATCTGTTGAACCGCGACGAAAACAAGATGAAGAAGTAAATTTGGTCATACCCCTGGTTGACAACATTAAAGACTTAAAAAGACTAGATGATATATTAAGTAGCTATAGCTACGTAGTCATCTTTATAAATGTTGCTTATAATGATCAACTTGGTGGATTGGAAATTCAGAAAACTCTTACTGACTTTTTGTTATGGTTTAAAGATGTACTGGAATGTATTAAACAGCATGAAATCAAACGAATTTTGATAAATCTGAATAATACATGGAGGATAGACGAGCTTCGTACCGACTCCACAACTATGATTCCAGAAAATGTTATACATTCAAGTTTATGGGCTGGACTACGATCGGTCCAAAGGGAATTAATAGAAACGAAAGCGAGACCAGTTATCCATATTATCGATCTCCAGGACTCTCAAACAGATCGCCTGGTATTTATCTTCAATAAACTAAATGAAGACTGGAAATATCATGGTGAACTAGTAGTCACTAAAAATGATGTTTTTAGTTATCAAATAACTGACTTGGAAGAACCGAGAGGTGAAACTTTTTTATCAATACCTGACACTGGTGATGTAGATTTTGAACTATTTTCTACATCACGAGATACGGTGGTGAAAAATATCTTCAAATCGTATACAAGAAATACTTCACTAAAAGATGAACCAGGTTTTTATTTATTAAATGTTACCAAGTTGGTATTACATTCCGACGAATTATTGTTTCCCCTACTTGCTGATCAAGAACACAATGGTGAGGGATGGCCTATATACTGTTTAGAATGTGTTGGTTATCAAGAAAGAAATTTACTAGTGTCCTGTTTCCCAGTTGAAGCTGCAAATAAAGTAATGGTTCCCCTCTCCTGTTGTATTCCATTTAATCTTATACCGTTTTATGAACCAGGTCTGTTGTCTTTATTAATTGGTCTCTGGACCTTAACTTCAAAGTTAAAAACTTTACATGTAACAATTGTGCACCAAGAAGGACGTTCAGTTTATTTAGAATTATTGTGTTTGATATTAACTTTCAAGGAAGTAGAGTATCGAGTTATTAACCCTAACGATTTTTCATCGATTTGGGAAGAGGAAGATATTATTTGCCTTGTGGACTTTGACAAATCAATTATTGATGCCATTATGAAAAGTGATTCCATCTGCAATGTGATTGCATTTTCAAGTCTTTTGCCAATAAATATGGCAGCGATCTTAGGAAGACGACTGCGCAATTTAAATGTTCAACGGATCCATGAACTGGATATGTTTTCACAAGCTAACATCCACACCGCCAACCATGTTCTCTCTAAATGGCTTACGCAACATAAAGAAGGCATTGAAAATATCATGAAGAAGATGGACTATTCCAACTGTCCACGAGATCCAATGCAAAGATTATTCAAAGCGACTCATATCGATCTCCTGAAACAGGATGGATTAAATATTCCTATTCGTTTAACACCGAGCCGATTATTCAGTAAAACAAGTGGTTATATTGTTGTTGGCGGTCTAACAGGATTAGGTTTGCAATGTGTGAGGTGGTTAGCAACTCAACAAGCTGGTTATATCTTAATTTTCAACAGAAGAAATCCATCCGAAAAAGATATCCTTGCAATTGAGGAGCTATCCGGATTAACAGGTTGTACTATAAAATGTTATTCAGTAGATGCAGTGAATATAAGTTCTGTTAAAGAAGCAATACAAAGATTCATATCGGCACACGCGGGTGTTCACATTAAAGGTGTTTTTTATGGAGCTGCTGTATTGAAAGACTCGCTTCTCTCAAACATGACTAAAGAACAAATAACTTTATGTTTAAACCCAAAGATTTTGGGAGCGTGGAATTTACATGAGGCCACCATGGACATGAAGTTGGATTTCTTTATACTACATTCGTCCATTACAGCTACCCTTGGTGCACCTGGGCAAAGTAATTATGGTGTGGGAAATGCCTTCCAAGACAGTTTGATAGCTATAAGACGTAAATTTGGTCGTACAATGCAGACGTTAAATTGGGGGCCATTGAATGTAGGAATGTTAGAACATGGTGAAGGACACGAACGAACATTGGACAAGCTATTCAGGTTAGGATATAACCCAATTGATAAAGAAGAGATAGAGTCATGTCTTGAGACTGCTATTCTCACTGATAAGTGCCAAATTATGATTGCCAATTTGGATTTACAAAAAATCGAATCACAGTCGGATGGATTCACGAGACAGAGACTTCACCCCATTTTACCAAAAGCTTTTATCAAACTGGAAGAATCTTCAATGCCTTTGCCGATTGATTTACAATCATTGAAAGATGCTTCTGCAGATGAAATTTCTCAAACTATTAAAGATTACGTCATCAAGTTAGTTGAAAGAATTTTGTCAGTAACAGATGAGATATCACATTCAACAATACTAATTGAAGCAGGGATGGATTCGATGCAAGCAATGACGTTTGTGAACCAAGTTAAAGAAGACTTTGAAGGTGTGAAAGTTCCGTTGAATTTATTATTTGGACCAGAAACAACTGTCAATACCTTGTCCAAACTAATAGAAGATAAATACAAAGAGGGCGAAAGAACCGAATTTAAATCAGAAAACCAAGAGGATTATACGAATGACAAAATTTCGTATCCAGAGCTAAGATATTTACATTTGAATAACTTAGAAACATATAAAGCCTACCATCATATTAGTGATTTATATTTTGGTAATCTACAATTAACAAATGAAATGACTATTAATTTTATCAAAACTATGATGATACGATATCCTATCTGTAGAGCATTATTTGATTGGAAGAAAGGTGTACTGCCTGAAAGAGCTGAGGTAACGAAATCGTTAGTGGACATAGAAAGAGCAATGGATATTTATGAGGTTAACCCAAATGATCCTGATATCGAGGAGATCTTTAATAAAAGGTACTATAAGAAATTTGATACCAGGTCAAAGGGACCAGTGAGGTTTACATTTGCCATTAGTCCTCGCAGTATCAGACTTTCCATTGTATTTAATCATGTTGGATTCGACTTAGTGGCTGTTGATTTATTTGTAAGAGAAATCGTACACTGGGTAAAATCTATACGATACAATGTCAATATACCCTTTGAAAACCCGCAAACGCCAGTTAATCAAAATCAAAATTCGGTATGTTACATATTAGACAAAGTACTCACAGAACAAAAAACAGATCTACAAAGGTTTTGGAAGCAGCAAATTGAGATGGGTGTTCCAAATATAACCATGAATAAAAACAAAACTTTTAGACCAAAAACAGGGCATGCCTGTGTGAGTGAGCGTGAATTGCCGCAAAAAATACAAAACGTGTGTGAATCACTTTCAAGATCCATTGGTACAACTACAAAAAACCTATATATTACTATCTACCAACTGCTTCTTGGAACCAGGTCCAAAACGTCAAGAGTTGTTATCAATACGACAGTTAATTTACGACCATTTGGCCGCTCTTCTGCCTTAGAGAAACGAGTTGAGTGCATTTCAAATCATGTACCAATATTTGCTAACATGCCACCACCCGATACAACTTTTGAAGATTTCTTCCGGAACAATTATGATGAATTTCTAAAAACGATAGATCATGCGATATATCCATACACAGAGATAGTGAAGCTTATTCCCGAAGGTCAGAATAAAGATTTAGATAGACATGAAATGGTGTTTCAGGATTTCACGTTTGTTGATGAATTAAGCAAAGTAGCTGATACTGCAGACCTAGATTTGAAAGTTAGTGGTGTAAATTCATACACTGGGATTGAAACAGTTGTAAAGGTATTGGTTGAAGCTAAGAAGACAACGTTTAAATTGATGCTGGGTGGTGAAAACTATAATCAAAATGATGCTGACGATTTTCTGGGAGACTTCTATACAATGTTAGAATGTGTCAGTAAAGACCGCACCATTTCAATACAGCAACTTCAAGACAAAACCAGAGGTAATGTACTATTTGTAATTTCTAATGTTAATTGGGGGTCAATTTATAAGAGCAATTCTACTTCAGTGGCTATAACTGCCGCCATATGGAACACAAAGAACAAAACGTATATATGATTTTCAATACTGCATTATTCCAGCTAGATAAGTACAATTTTAGATCATAAACAGATATGTACTGTATTAAGTAAAATATCTGATGTTAAAGAAATTGTCAATTATTGAAAATTAGTTATTTAGGTTTAAGCCTTAAAACTTGCTATGTTGGAAAATCACCTATTACTAGTATTTTGAATGTTTTAACTGCGATATTATGTTTAGGAGGTTGTATTTAAGAATTAGCATTATTGGTCCGAAAACGCAATTGATCATGTGACTGAATAAATGACGAAGTCTTTTATGTTTGTTTATGGCGTGATCTATTTATATTTTCTTGTTAATACAATTTCATTTGATCAAGAATTTGCCACAAATCTTGGAAAGATCCAATGTTGTGCTATGACAACCTAAATTTTTTATTAATTTTACCAATTCTTACCTACGCTCATTGAACTCATAGAAATTGAACTGGCAGAAGAAAAATCCACTTAATCTGTTTAGTTGAGGAAATCTACCGGATTTGTGATAATGAAAAAAGCAGTAGAAAAGGATTTAAATTCACTATTGTATCTAAACAGCATCTTGTAAATTTAGTTTGTTACTAAGTCTAAACTATTAAAAATGAATATGAACAAAAGAAAAACACCCATTTCAGCCAGACCAATCCAATTTTCATTTTATACTTCAGGGGTAAACGATGCATCTGATGCTAGTTTTTGATATTTGATGTTTTTAGTCTTAAGTGACACCAACTGTGGAATTAAGTAAACACAATTTTCGTTATATTATACCCGTTATATTTCGATATATTTTCTAACATACACAGTTGACGCTTGAACTAATTTTACTATTGTCTTTGAAGAGCAACATTTTTTTTTCACTTTCATACGCCCACATTATAAATGTGGTCGTATAATGTCGTCACCCCTGTCCATCCACCGGCCAGTCTATAGCTGGCTTGTGAACGCGATATATACTACAGTTTTCATCGGATTTGAATGAAATTTGGTGTGATAATATATATTGATGAGATCATATTGGCATTTTTCGATGAACGGTTTTTTCACGTTTACCCTTGACTAAGTCGAAACGCATCGCAATTGGCCTGTGAATGGGATAGCGACTACAGTTTTCATCTGATTTGTATGAAATTTGCTGTGAACAAGCCCATTGTATGGCAGGGAATTTTGTTCAAAACTATAATGATCTGCTGAAATGCTAATACCTATGATGAAAAAACATAATACTTCTAATGCCAATGTCGTAAAACCTTTGACCAATAATAACTAAAACTTCAAACTTCTAATGGCAGATTCTTATGTTGATATTCAAATGTTAAACACCCTAAAACCTCTATTGATTTAAAAGTAGCCTTATCACAAATGGTTTAGTAATAGCAACAATGTAAAATTGTAAAAGCTTCTTCTACATAGCAATAGTGTGAAAGCATTAGTCGCAGAGCATTTATTCTAATATTCAAATTAGATGATGGGCGGGGCTTTAAAACCTGTCACTCAATACACTAAGAAAAGCCCAAATAATTTCTCCCGTGGAATAATAACGGTTTCCGGTTAGACTAAGGCGTCAGACCATTAATTCCTCATGCCTTTCCATTCAAATTTTTCAAGGATCTACAATTTTTTCCCCAACTTTTAATGAAAGAAAAGTACTCATCTCTTTAAACTAAAGGATATTTATTCCAAAGAAAACGTATAAATATTTTGCATGGTCTTGACCACTGATTTTTTTTGACATACCGGTATCGAAAGTGGAAGTAGATGTAGATCACTTATTGTTAGCCAAATAAAGAATTTATTATTATGCCTGGTAAAAATCCATCTGCAATTCTTTTTTACTCTTCTTAAAATATGAAAGAAAACATAATTACAAAAAATCAAATTGTCAAAGAAAAGGAGATATTTTCAATATAAATCGAATTAGAACTGTGATTGTGAACATTGAGGAAGTAACAGAGATAAGAAAGACCCATACCAAATTTCACAAAGATCACATAAAAACTCTAATCTAATGAGTTCTGAAACCACTTTTTTGGGGTGTTGAATGGCTCAGTGGTTAGCGAGTTGGACTGTCGTCTGCTAGGCGACTAGGTAGCGTGGGTTCGAATCCCGATCGGTGCGAGGAAATAAAAATTAGGTCTGATTCCTTGGCCCATGCTTTCCCGGAACTACGAGTAGTCCCCCCCCCTCTATCTGTAATACAGCCACACGCTTAATCAAGAGGGTAAAACTGGTTTTCGAAAGGAACCGAGATTTTATGATGACAAAGACACATATCAAGTTTCATGAAGATCTGACCAGGTTGAACGACAATATACGTCCATATTAAAATGTAAAATAAAAAAGGGAGTATATTGATGAGTAAATACATGATTAGGCCGACAAAGAATGTCTGTTTATAAGTTTATAATTCGCTGGTGAATTTCAGTTAATATTTCATTGGCCATGTTTGTTTATCAATTAAGAGCTATCTTTCCATGGGAGAAATTATTTGGGCTTTTCTAAGTGTATTGACAGGTTTTAAAGCCCCGCCCATCATCTAATTTGAATATTAGAATTAATGCTCTGCGACTAATGCTTTTACACTATTGCTATGTAGAAGAAGCTTTTACAATTTTACTTTGTTGCTATTACTAAACCATTTGTGATAAGGCTACTTTTAAATCAATAGAGGTTTTAGGGTGTTTAACATTTGAAAATCAACATTTGAAGTTTTAGTTATTATTGGTCAAAGGTTTTACGACATTGGTATTAGAAGTATTATGTTTTATCATCATAGGTATTAGCTATTTCAGCAGATCATTATAGTTTTGAACAAAATTCCCTGACATACATTGTGACAGGCGGACATTATAATCAGACCAATTACAAATAATTACTATGACTTATTCATTGCACAGTGGACACAATAGAGACCTGGTTTCGTGGTTGATTTTGACGAAACCTGGTGTAAGTTTTTGTATTCACCCAAGGATAAACCCTACTGAATATCAGACCAATGGAAAAATATTTACAATGCGTTATTGAATTTGGGCGAAACTTGGTGTGAATGTTCTGAAACACCCAAGGTAGAACCCTATTAAAACTTCAAAACACTCTACCATTAAAAGATAACTCTTGTTAATCTCTCAGAGGAATTGGCTGCCATTTCAATTGTGGGCGTATTACGATGGGTACGGAGCCCCTAACACTTAGTAGGAATACTTTTTTAAAAAGTTATTTCGTTTAAACGAAATAATTAATTCGTTTAAACGAAATAATGAAATAAATGTATGCTAAGCAGAAAAAATATATAAGTAAAGATTTATTTCGTTTGATCGAAATAATTATTTCGTTTTATCGAATTTATTATTTCGATTAAACGAATTAATAAAAAAAAGTATTTACACTGCGAGTAAGGGGCTCCGTTCGATGACCGTCGTTGTTTCTTTTTGTGTTGGTGAAGAAAGTGAGGGGGGTTTGTGTGCAAAACCTACAAATTGGGTTACGGTACACAATCCTTATCGTCTGGTCTTATTAATAGTATTTTTTGTCTATGCTTTCACAAGCCTAGTTTAAATTAAATATCTAATAATTCAAGTAAGCAAAACATTCATTTCAGTTATGTACAGCACATTTGTCTAACAGCTTTAAGTTGCTTTTTTACTTCTAGACCAGCAATCTCTCAGCCGCTTTTAGAAAATAGAAAATAGAAAAACTGTAAATTATTATAAACTTTATTTTATGCTTTACAAGATTTATCTGAGTAAAATGTTTAACAAAACATTTTATGAGATTAAAAGCACAATAAATAAATAATTTAACAATTGAATCACATGAATTTTGGCTGTTTATAAAATTAAGTTTCATTTCATCCATACAAATCAACTATGTGTTTTTGAAAAGTTTCCTATGCATAATTGCAAATAGGTGATGTTTATATTGATGCTGACTCTTTTGTGAGTTTAACTAAGCGAAAAAAAAAAACAGATTTAAAATGTGCAAATTCACAACTTACATATTATTTATATTTTAGAAAAGAACGAGAACACCTGTCCCGAGAAAAGAGCTCGTTTAGAAGATACGGTAACAGACTATCCAAGCAAGTTTGGTTCTTTCTCAGGAACAGATTTAATGTCATTAAGTTAAAATGCTTTTTTAATTTGGATTAAATTGGTTAGTCTTGTTATCTGTTACTAATAATTAACTCATTTCCTTTGAATTACTGTCTTTTACTAGAATAATAACCGTTGTTTAAATCTTTATGTGCCGACCTAATTCCAACATTGCTTCTCTTACCTTAAAGGGACAGATCCGCCATTAGTTTGACCAATCATACCTGAGTTTCAGGCACGGGAAATTGTTTAGCTTAGCTAATCAGTAATAGTATTCACAGTTCACCGTTGAAATTTGAGCTTTCAGATCCACGTATGTCTGTATTATCCGCATTTATAACATTTCTTGATATAAAGACGTAACAATTGCAAACAAAATTCATAGTTTAGGGTATTTGTTAACGAATTATGGGATTTTCCTACATCTCTAGTACTTCTGAAGATTAACTACATATTTCCAAGGCCTGAATGTCGAACCTTAACCATTCAATGATTTATTACTTTTGTCTAGGTTTTCGTGTAGCTTGTTCCAAATTTGCTGCGTTTGTGTGCATTAATATGTCTGATTTATTGTTTCTATGGCTATATTGAATATGAATATTTTATAACTTATTATATAACTGGCATTTAGTAATTTCCATAAAATTGTGTCTAGTTAATTATTATATTATTTTGGAAAGTTTAATCCTTGTCGTTTTCAGTTAACCCTTCATGCATATCAAAACAAGGACATTATTTCAATTACAAATTCTAAAATTAATGATACACGATGCAATTCATGTGGTTTGTTGTCTCTTCCACTCAATTGATTCACGTAAGGCTTTTATTTCGCACTTGATGCAGTCATTAAAAAGAACTCTGTTCAAAAATTCGGATTTTGATAGATTTCACAAAAATGATTTAACCCTAATTCCGTAACCCTTGTGGGGTCAATGTTGAAATAACAATGAAATTTATATATTTATTATAAGTTTGATTATGTGTTATTACTTATTAGTTTCATTCTTATTTAGAACTTTATTTGATTCTGATTTAAATAATGTAATAAAATGATTTGCTTTGCAGCAGTTTGTTAGTTAATAAATTATTAGATACATGTACGTTCTTTTAATTTTGATCAATTTGGTCGCGTAAAAAGAACAGTGAACCAGTCTCTTTTCCCCTCCCCCATTTCATGTAGATTGATATATACAGTTTCATTATATTTTATACCGTAGATGTCATTATTGACATAGGAGACGTCATCCTTCTTTAAATGAAAATCTAAATGATTGGGGGGGGGGGGTGACCGAATGAAATTTAGCATGCCATGATAATCTTTTGCAGATTGGCTCGTTGCAGTCATATTTGCCAGGCAAACATATACAACAACCATGGAAGCTGTCAGAGATGACATGACAAAGAGTAGGCCTAATTGGTGATTAAATACGAATTTTAATGATCCTAAAATTCGTATTTGTAGCTTGAATCTGTTATATATTAATAATAATGATCAAACCAATGCACTTTAAAATCACATGAAAAACAGTAGTTATAATGTATAAAATAATGTAGCAAAATCATGCTTTTAGTATCCTAGAAATACATACAAAGTTAAGAAAACTTAATTAACAATATTTCGTTTATTCCAAAGTCTACATTTGTCTCCGTTTAATTCCGTCATGGGCAAAACTCTCACTATGTTTATGGTGATGTCCAAACCGACGCATAATGTCCTAACTTTCATCACATTTTTGTCCAAATCGACGCATAATGTCCAAAATTTTGCTAACGCATATTGTCCGAACTTATGTCCAAACATTTTTTTAACGCATAATGTCCAAACTTTTTGAAGCATGCTAATAATGTCCATACTTATGTCCAAGGCTGATTTCATTGTTTCACCCTTGTTCCACGAATTTTTCCTTCCCATGAAGGTTGGAATTTTATTGGGGGACCCCATTCGTGAAATCATGCATGTTTGGTCTTTCAGCCCAGGTGTGGTTTAGTTTCTTGGACCCATTTGATTAAGCATCATCTAGAACCGTGCTAGAATCTATAAAAATGGGATAAAGACGTACTTTCAAATCACTCTTTTTTTACTATCAGACTCATTTTAGTCCAAACCTTTGTTTGGATTGAGATTATAATAGGGCTTGAAGCTGAACAAGGGTTAAACAATGAAATCAGCCTTGGATATAAGTATATGTGTCAACAGATATGGACATTATTGGCATGCTTCAAAAAGTTTGGACATTATGCGTCAAAAAGTTTGGACATTATGCGTCAAAAAGTTTGGACATTATGCGTCAAAAAGTTTGGACATTATGCCTCAAAAAGTTTGGACATTATGTGTTGAAAAAATGTTTGGACATTATGCGTCACAAAGTTTGGACAATATGCGTTAGCAAAATTTTGGACATTATGCGTCGATTTGGACATTATGAGTTGTTTTGGACAAAAATGTGATGGAAGTTAGGACATTATGCGTTGATAAAAATGTTTGGACATTATGCGTCGGTTTGGACATTATCAGTTGTAACAGGGGTTGGAATAATCAGGTAAGTACCACATACTTTCACACTTCCGTAACTGAAATAGGTCAGTTATCCCAAGATCGCACGTCGTGGAACAGCATATTTCAGGTTTTGTTTTAAAAGTAATTTGTCTTTTAAATACAGTAACTGCCCTTTAGTGGGTATTATATTGTATGTGTTTAACAGACTTGAAACAATTTAACCACAGGAATCGGAGTAGCCATCAATAGAGTCGCATCACTCACTCGCATAGTATATTATACTATGTGAGTGAGTGATGCGTCTCTATTAATGGCTCCTCCGATTCCTGTGATTTAACTAATAGTTAGATAGTAATGTAGTATAGCTTTGTCACAACCAAAACACAAGATGTCCAATTGGTCAAATGACAATGAAAAATATCAATTCGGAATCTTTGCAGTTGATTTGAGTACTCATATACACACTTCTCTAACTAACTAGACTACTGCGCAAGAGTTGTGAAAGACAAGGATAAGTAAAAGCTTTACATTGTGAAGATGGGTCTAGTACAATGAAATAAAAACGAAATGAACAGCAAGATTAGCGAGTCCATTGTCACAGGTTGCACAATTTCAATATCTTTTTTGAATATTTGACATTATGCTGAGACATTTGATTGAGACTACTTCGATTTATATCTTCAATATGTGAATTTAAACAGTAAGATCAAACAATACCACCAGATTGTAATGAGAGTTCAAATGTTACTTCCGTGATGAGAAGACAAAGTAATGTTTACAGCTTGTAATATTTATTTGATTACATTTCTTAAAGCTTCGTCGATTTCCTGCACAAATATTTTCATAACGTCTTTAGTTATATCTTTGTAAGTTCCTTACTAGTTGCATGATATTTTTCGCTTGCAGTAATAACGGCATATCAATCATATTACCTCGAAAAGTGAATGCTCCCTGAAATTAGAAAATAGTTTGTCCGGTAAAGAGATCCCACTTTGCCGCCATCGTAAGAAATGTTAATATTGTTCATGCTAAAAAACAAATTTTCTCATGAATAAGTCGAGGCTATAATACCATCAACAAGCCAAGAACGTCGTGTCAAAAAAAGTTTTTCATAATACCTTTCCCGTTTGTTGATGATGTTCGAAATCCTTTATAAGTTCTGTTGCCCATTCTATTTTCTCTTTACACGGCGTGAACGCTTCATTTACCACTGACACTTGATTGGGGTGTATAATCTGTTTTCCAGTATACCCCATTCGAGCTCCTTCTAACGATTGTCTCCTTAATGATTCCATATCTATAATCATAACAAAGTGAACTCATAGATCAATCCGTTAGTTGTCGGTAAAAATAAATCTTTAAAGATGATTAGTTTCGCCAACATTTGTAACATTTATGTTGATAATTCTCCCAATAAGATATTTACGAACCTTTTAGATCTATAGATACCATGTCAATAGCTTGTAATCTGTGAGCTTTAGCTGTCATTACTACTTGTTGCCTTGCGAACATGATTTCAGATCCGTCAGAACTTCTAGTTGCACCTATATGTAATACATAATAGGGGTATATAGCCTTTTAGTTCTTACCCTATACTTGAAATTATTTGGTTGATTGTAACTGGCGATAAGGACTAGTTGCTTTGATATACAAATAAATTTCTATAGAAGCCTACTAATCTATTGTATAGCTCATCCTGGTGTTTTCAAACAGGCCAACCATCAAAATAGAGCAAAAAATAAATTAGGCTAATCGATTGGAAATGGATATTAACCACATAATTTCGTTGTCTTGATTCCTATAACATACCGCCAGGTCATTTAAAATGAAATGTTTGACGCCCTACTCTTCTGCTCATAATGGGCTTATGAAGACGGGTAACGCCATGCAAGGTGCAATGATGAAAATTTTGCCAATACAGCGGCATTGACCTACTCATTTTGCGATTTCCGACTGTTGACGGATCTTTAATGTGCATAGCCTGTAGCACACGAGACCTCGGTTTAGTGTCCATACGCAAGACTAGACTTTTTCCATTTCAGCCCTCCGACGTAATCACTGACAGAGAAACTGGGTTTATCTCGACTTTTGCCGGGATTGAACCCTGGACCTTCAGGTTAGTGATCAAGCATCAATATGCCATCTTTTAGCTACAGCTATATTATTCCATTGATAGTACTGCAGAAAATAAACATCTACATGTTAACACAGCGACTGACCAGAAAGTTAACTTTCAGAATCAAAACAGCAAATAAAAAAGAAAAAGCAACCTATATCTGCACAAAAGTCATCCGAACCAAAAACAACACCGTCAATGTGATAAATCCCTTCATTGGTATATTTCGTAGCAGCGCTCAGAGTGTCTCTTAGATTCATTACACCAATTGCACTCTCAGCATACGTTATCAATGAAGGTTGATAGTTTTTAATGTTCTTATCTTTAAGCACGGCTTGAAATTGATTTGTAAACTGAAATGTAAATGAGAAAAACATTGCTTCTTTCGATACGTGTGTAGGTATATGGATATTCAGTGTGAGAAATATACATGGCCCCAGTCTAATTAAACTAAGACAAAATGCCTTGGTTCAACTAGTTTCCATGGTAGTTGAACCACTATAGGCAATGATATAACCTGAATATTTTAGGGGGTCTAATACAAATTATAATTTAAATCGATCTTACCGTTTGCAGTTCTTCGACATAGTCAACTTTGGGCAAAAGGATAGTTTGTGGGAGATTTGTAGCAGAAAGAATAACGTTTAGATCGTCTTGATAAAGACCACTCGAGACAGAATTTATTCTTACAGCTACATCTGTAACACCAAACTCCATTGTATCTAACACTTTACATATATTTTGTCTGGCATGAGCCTATAAGTACAAAACAAGGTTACTATTTTGGTCCACTACTTTCAAATACTATCAAACAAGATTTACTAGATCACAAACAACATTGTCCAAGTCATTCTACCCAAATAGCTTTTCACCAATTCATTGGATTCATTTCAAAGGTGCCTTTAATAATCAGTTGACTTACCTGACTGCAGAATATAATCTCTATATAAGACGAAACAACCTATAACACGCTTCAGAAACGCCTTATATAGAGATTCCCGTCTGCTGTCAAATGTGCGAATATTATCCACTTAAGTGTCTATAACTGTCTAATTTAGTTATAAATTTCCTAATTTTTATAAGCCCAGATGAAATGAGATGATTTAATGTCATTTGGAAAGTGGTGTTGCAACAATATTTTCGTTATTGGGATAACACTTTCTTGGTATAGCACAGATTCTCGTGCTGAAAATTGGCTGAGACCCGAACAGGTTCCGAACCAGCGATCTCAGAGTCTGGCACCTAATTGCCAGCAATACATGTCAACCGTCTAGACCACTCGGCCAACGGACCCACATGAAATGTTGAAAGAATTTTTTTCGTCACCCATCTTCGTCCGTCCGTCCGTAAAACTTTCTAAACAAAAGTTTTTCGATGCATGTTCTGTTAGATAAGTATATATTTTCAACGACGGCTTATCTCACCTTCATATTTAAAGCTACGCCATCTTCACACTCCAGAACAGCACAATCGGTATTCAGCTTTGGTACTTTCTGTAGCTTCTTTAAATCGTGACCAGGAATATACATTAAACTTCTTCTGGGAATGTATTTCTTTTCCATGGAATCTGTATTGAAATATCTGACAGAAGAAATTATTGACGCGTTCTGCTTTTGAGTTTTTGATGCCAGTTTCCTTAAAGATCGATAACTTTTCATGATGACGAACAGAATATATTCGTTTTAAAAATAATCTAAAACAACAAAACAATAAAGCTAAATAAAGAATGGGACTTGTTTTTCATCAACTATCTTTAAGTAGAATGGAAGGATTCGGATTACTGTCTAACATAATTACATGTATGTGAACATATTCTGGCAACGCAAAACGTGTGCGTTCAGTTTTATTCAGTAAAATTTTACCGATATGAAAATAAACAACGCATGATGAAAAATATAAGTACGATTTTATATATCTTTATGATTTTATATTATGACTTTGAACTTTTTATGCCAACTATGACGAAACAAAAAATTGATGAAAATTGTGTAAACAGGTATCTCCAATCATGAGTATCAAGTAAACGAACTGGGAGTAGGACGTGGAGGTCATCAACAAGAGTTAGTCTTTCGAATATTTACCTTAGGCTCCCGTACTATAAACACAGAGTAAAATTTTTTTACTCTGTGCTATAAATAAGCATAGACTATTGTTTTAATCCAAATAGATGCGATAGTTTCTAAATAATTCAACTTCATTTATCCATATAATTTCAAAGAAACTCAAGTTGTGACGAAAATATCGGTATCACAGATATTTAATGTCTATGATCTGCACTTGAACGTCCAGAAAATCAAGACTAATTCTTTGTGACCTTCACCTTCACCGGTCTCTCACGTTCAATGTAGCAGACGACAGAAGTTGCAGTTGTTATTATGTGTTTTTTACCGGAGTTAATAGCTTAATGCATATTTGCGCGCATAGGTTGATAATTTTAAATTATTTAATTCATTGTCGTTTTTTAAATTCTAGCCAATCTAGGTGTGAAATTCATTACCTGCCTTATGATAGCATTCATCATATTATTAGCCTAGATTCTACTCATTCCACTTTTCCTTCTCTTTTTGGAATGATTAAAAAGAAATAAAGTTTTATTCGTCTACCTCCTTCAGTTATAGAATCTTTCAGTTCCAATGAGTTACATAGATAAACAAGCTATTGAAAATGTATGTTGCAATCTTGTAGTTGTAGATCTAGGCCTAGGCTAGATCTAGTTGTATCAATTGTCAAAATTCAATCAAAACTGTGACTTAGTCCTTAGACTTAGTGGTCATTGATTTTAATCACATAATCAAAACTACAACAATTAGATGGCAAGCTTATAATATTAAAAATTAAATATTCTAGTCCAATATAGGGCCGAGTTAAAAGCTTAATTTTTTAGTAATTGTAGGTGATGATTCTCTATATTTGTACTTATATAGGCCTAGTCTAGTGAAAAAAAAAGATTGCAGTAATGCAGTCTCAAATGAGGCAGTTCCAACAACCAGTGTTTAAGCCTCTGAATTCTACAGAAACTTCTGATCTTTCTTCATTTCAAGTAAGTTTTACAAGATTATGGGTTCATAAAGTTAAAAGATGTCTTTTCATGCTTTGTCTCAAAGTCAAAGTAAAATACATTTCCTTTATAAAGGAATCTCTAAATTGTTGTCCATAAAAGTTTGATTTTTTTAAAGCAGCAATCAAGATCAAGAGTGAATAATGGGAATCAAACAAGTTGCAGTCCTTTTCAAATAGCTAAACCAAATGGTAACTATTGAATTATAGTTTTTGCACAATTTTCAATTGAAATTAATTAGGCTAATCTATGGAGTTGTCATAGTTGCAAGCTTCTTATGAAGCGTGTAAGAAGTTTCTCCAAAATTTTTTGACTTGGTGCATTATGGAACATGGTTTTGATCAAAAACCTATAAAAATCATAACTCTAAATTTGCCAAATTATAAAATGGGGATAGAATGGATGGGGCAAATCAAAATTTCTCAAAAATGAAATGTAAGAACAAATCATTATTCTAGTTAGCCTTTACTACTGTGGGGGTGTAATGTCTGCCTTGAGGACTATGAAAGATTTCATTTTTCAAAATAGACACTAAAATAATTTGTTGTAAGTTAGTTGATTGTTTTTAACAGAATTGCATACCATGATGCAACAAGCTTCAAGAACAGCTCAACAACAAGATCAGACAACTGGGACTGAAAGACTATCTTCATTACATGCTAAACTGCATCAAGAAGCTGATAAAATTAGGAAATGGAAAACACAGACAGAAATTGAATTGAAACAGAAGGTATGAAAATACAATATGCTGCATAAGACATTATGTATGAGTGCCGGATAATGAAATGATTTCAAATATAATCCCGAATGAATAAATCCTTATACACCACAAATAATTTTAAAATCCAATTTCTACTCCTTTTACACCACAAATAATTTTAAAATCCAATTTCTACTCCTTATACACCACAAATAATTTTCAAATCCAATTTCTATTGCAGGAAAAAAAGATTCAAGAAGCAAGTACCACAGTTGAATCTTTAAGGAAATCTATATTGGACTTACAGGTATATATATATAACTGTCACCCCGGTCTGTCTATAATTGGTTTTTTAAATGCAATTAAGACTACAATTTGTATTAAGTTTTAAGAATTATATCATCAAGTACCTGGACAAGTTTGAATTGGGCTATGATTCTACAATTAATAATAAGTTTAAACCTGTAATTATGTTAGATGTAGCATGCAAACATGATAAACCAACTGCTTGAAGTCAGAATTCTATGAATTTTGGAGAAGTTTTATATCCACAGGCTCTTGGACATGTTCGAATTGAATAAAAAAAAAAAAAATTTTTGCATTGGTATATCAACAAGATCTAGGTCAACTTATTTTGTGGGTATGGATTTGAAATGTCTTGATGTTAGCTCTTTATATACTATTAATTAATTAAGGTACATGTAGGAGACCACCTCCCTGGCAACTGCTTGTTAAGAATGGCACCAATCATCAAGGGAAGAATATTTTGATTTTCAAAATAGTAATTATTGAGGATCATCATATTGTATTATATTTACATGTTTATTTTCAACTTGTTTACATGTATTTTGATATCTTCTCTCAGCTCCAAAATGAAAATCTAAGCTTAAAACTGAAGGAAGAAATAGACCATAGAGAAGATATCCTTCAGAGGTATGTAAGAGAGTAATTTGATTCTAGCTATGCACTACCATTAGTATGACATAGACAATTTAGAAAGAAATAACATACATCACCCTACACAATTTCATAACAGTTCTCACAATTTAGGAATTCAAGTTTTAAAAAAGCCAAACAGCCTATGAGTTTCAGACATTAGAGTGCAGTTAAATAAAGCTATTACATTTTACATGCAAAATGGATTTGAAATATTCCATAGTTACATTTTAGGCTTATTTTGATCAGGTTTAGAACATATGTTCTAGATTGCATTTATTTTCTTATTTCATGTATGCTAGCCTTTTTGACTTCTAAGTCTTTTTATAATTGACATTTGGAATGGATTTCAGAATTACCTCCACCAGAGATCTATGCAATATTTTGAAAACTCATACCACAAATATGGAAGAAAAACTCAAGCAATGTATGTATATTATAGTGTTGTAACCCATGTCTGTCCGTCTGTCACAATTGCTCTGGACACTCTGGTGGCTACGATACCTGACTGGTTTGTTTTGTAATCACTAAGGATGATCTCTATTGCGCATTGGAGTGTTGTGTATTTTTTGCAGTAGTGTGCTTGATCGCCGGAGAATAGATAATATCTATTTTCTGGCGTTCGGGTTAGGCTGTGGTAGGTGTACGTCGTTTCGGTACCGGTATGCAGTTTGTTTGAGATGCGCGGTGCATCGGCGGTCAGGTGCATGGTCTTGGGAACTATATATTATGTCCATTTTATAAACAAATTGTACGTTGAAAATCTGTCCATTTAATGCACATGTACTTGTGTATTCTTAAACAAATTGTACGTGAAGTATTGTATATTTATTTTGTGGTCATTTACTTGATCGCCGGAACATAGATCTGTCCATATGATGCACATGTACTTGTGTATTTTTAGACGAATTGTATATATTGAAGTATTTTTTTGTTTTTCCCCAATGTATTGCCCCATGGGCTGAATGTGAGACACAATGTCCTTGTGTATTGGGCCTATCCACCCATGTAAAATAAAGAGTTTATTATTATTATTATTGAAAATCTGAAAATTGAAAAATGATTTTAGAATTAGTATAAATTGTTCTTGAAAACCATAGTAGTATTAATTGATTTAAACTGCTAACTTCACAACAAGCCTGAAGTTTCTATGTATGCTGAACACATCTTTTTGTACACCAAAATTCACGTTGCATCATATTATTATAGGTACACATGATGTCTATTGGCTATGGACGTAGCCCTCGATGCTTTAGTCCTTTATTCTAAAATTTAATTCAATGAATAGTAATATTAATAGTCTATTGATATAGCACCTTTTTTTTCTATAGAAGCTTGTGATTTAGATAGATAGTGTCATTTTGTGCAAGTCTAATGATTCAAAATTTGATTGTAAAGGGTTTCAATGTTTGAATTTAGTTTTATGGGATAATCGCCATCATTTTACTTTAAAACATGTTCAATTTTTAGCTCACAAACACTAGAAGTGCAGTCAACGGACTTGGTGTGAGTACAAATGTATTTGTAATCACCAAAGGATCAACACTATTGAAAATATAAAAGCACATTATTCTCTTATCTACATTGGAATATTTCAGGTGAAACAGAAAGAACTCAGTTAAAGTATTTGGAAAAAGAGCACAGCCAGCAGTTTGAGGTACAGTATAGTAATAATATTTAATTTGCATCTGCATGAAAACAGAAAGATAAAACCAGAAAGATACTTTCTGAAAATTGTTTTTTTTTTTTAGATCTATTCTTCTATGGAATGCGTATATGCATATTTTGCAATTAGTGACGTCATTCAACACATAGTTTTATTGATATTGCAGGAAAATTAAGATGAAACAATATAATTTTCAATTGTAGGATTTATCAGAAAAGTTTCAAAAACTTGAATTAGCTTCAGTGGAGGATCACAATAAACTTATGAATCAGTGTAAGTTGAAAATTTCAACAGATAAAGTTTTGTTAATCTAAGAATCAATTATATATTATGTTGTTTTAGGACTTTGTACTTTGTAATACTATTGTCTTAAAGAGCCTTAAAAAACTTTTTATTTGTTTGACTTTGTTGCATACAATTCAGAATTTTGTTATACCCAAATGATAATTTTCATTTGTAGAAGATCATATATATTCACAATCATCATTAATTTATAAACTGATTTAACAAATTTCTGTTTCTTGAATTTAGTGAATTCAGAGCGAGATGACAGAATTAAACTTGAAATTAAAACAGAAGAAAAATTAATTAATGCTGAAAAAGGAGTGCGTAGATTATTTTCTTAATATTGAAGTCACATTCAAAATAGTGGAATTTTTCATTGAATTTCCAAAATTTAACATATATGATTATATATGTGATACCTTTAAAATATTTCAGTCTACTTTGCTTTGCTTAGAGTAATGATTTATACTTATTTAGTTACAACAATTGATTGATCAGTGTGATGATAAGGAGACAGAAATAAGAGAGTTAAGTTCCAGATTGCTAAGAAATGAAGATAAGATGTACAACTATCAGCAGACAATAGGTCAGATTATGTCATTATAATTATTTTAAATTAACATTAATTTACATGATTAAATACTATTCAGTATTAATATATTAATTCATATCTTAAGCAGCCTTTTTATACTTCCTATATGTATATAGCTGTCTGTCCATCCATCCGTGAGTGTCCATCTATGAAATATTGTGGACATGATAAAGAACTGGTTTGACGAAACTTGGTGTGAGTCTTTGTAATCATCCAAGGATACAAAAAAACAGTTATTGCCTTTGTTCAGTTTATTTTGGACACGGTAAAAATCTGGTTTCTTGATGAATATTGATAGAAAACTGGTTTCGTGATTGATATTGATGAAAATTGCTGTGAGTCTACTTAATCACCCAAGGATGAACCCTATTGAAAATCAAAGAAATATTTTATTTACTGATAACTCTAGTCAACCTCCCTGGACAAATTGCCATAGCAATTTTTCATAAACATCAAAGCCATATAGTCGTTCTTTTTTTGTGGGTATTAAATGAAATTAGTGTTACATCCTAATCTGCTCTTGATTGGGTGAGTGATATGTCATACACTTTGACAATATGATAATGTGACAATGCTATTGCAGTTTGCATTAACTACATATATTTGAATTATTTAGAAACAACCCAAAAAAATCTGCATTGTCTAACAAGAGATTTACAAGATAAAGATAATGATCTAAAAGATTTAAAAAATGAACTTCAAGCCAATTTGGTATGTCAACTATTAAACCTTGTCTTCTTGGTTAAAAATATATACATCTAGTCATATATTATATAATGATGAGTTGACATGCTTTGACAGTGGTGTCCATAATATGTATTCTTATCCAATGATAACACACAAAGATGCATTTAGATAGTGTTATATTAATGACCGACTTGCCTTTTTAAATTGTTGATGTGCTTAAAATTGTTTATTCTTCATTTATGAAAATAAAGGATTATACATGTTCATACCTGAATGTATTTCTAATCATAGAAAGAAAAATGTGAGTTAACATTAAACTTGAACAATATGGAGGTTGAATTACAAGATAGGAAACAACAACAGCAAGAAATGGAGCAGATCATCTTAAACAATCAAAATCAGTTTGATTCCAGTCTAAATAATCAACAACAAGAGCTTGAGGCTGTTAGAAAAAACATTGAAGACAAAATGAAAAGGTAAAATCCATGCAAAATATATAATGCAAATGAAGAAAAGAAAATAGCACAATACTTCTTGAAATATTAGTATATTTACTTGAAAAACTTTGTATATGATAATTTAATTTCAGAATTGATGAATTAGAAAAAGATAAACGAGATTATCAGTTAGAAATTGAAAATCTCCATAAAAATAAAGGTAAAAAGAATAAATGTAACTAGAATTGCTTACAATTATGAACGTATTCCGACTAAATAATGTAGTACAAGCGAGTTTAATTTACAATAAAGAATTTTCTGAAATTATACTTAATCAGAACACAATTTCTTATTTACATGCAAGAATTCTGGGTTAATTGTTATTAAAAATTGCTAAAAAATAATCAGTGTTATACATTGCAAGTAGTTCTTTCCAGTACACTGAATCAATAAAAAGAAAAGAATCACTTTTTCACCCTAATAATAACAATAACAACCTTTACTCCCTGATTAGATGTTTCATCTACAAGAAATTATGTTTCCCTGATTACTTATTTAAAATACTTGTAGATGTGTTGTGCCATGACAAAACTGACCTTGAAGAAAGAATGTCAGATCTTCAACATTCATTGGTATGTATTTGTTGAGTAGAATTTAATAACATTTTTGTGAATTTTGTGATGTGTCTTAGTTTATGTTATTCTGACAAAAGAAAACTCGAGAGTAGAGATAATTATGTAGATGTTTTGTATAGATGTTATCCTTTTGAAATGGTAATGTATAATTGAATTGTTTGTGAATAGGAATCTCTGAATGCTGAGAAAAAGGATTTAAGTCAAGAAGTCCAGAGTTTACAGACTCATTTAAATATAAGAACTTCAGAAATTGAAGAAAAGAGTACAATAATAGACGAACTTCAGGTAATTAGTTTCAAAGTTGCTGTCTTGACACACCAATCCCATTCTGTTGGTATGCTGTAATTAAGTTTTGAAAATTTGCCCATCAACATAATTAAACAAGTTGTAACTTTATTTAGCTTTCTTATATGGATGATATTGCCATGGTCCACATTTATTGTAGACACAATAGATGCTTTTTTATCCGTTCTTAATGAAATTAAGTTTGTATTTATATAATGGTCAGATCTCAGTCGAGTTCGGTTTAAGCAACTGAAAGGTTTAAGATTTATTGCTATTACTTAGTAAAAACACGTAAAATTTGCTTGTAGATACACTAGAGGATACAGTTTACACCAGATACTAAAAAGTTTTAACAACAACAATAATTTGTGATATCTCCTAGTACACTAATTTTGAAGATGTTACTTTGTTTTTTTAGGTTGTAAATGAAACACTACAAAATCAAATAACCCAAAAAGAATTTATGTGCAACTGTTTAAAAGATAATTTAGAATCCATAAATGATGTTTTAAAGTCTAAAGAGGTACATTTAAATGTCAAATTTAAGCTATTGATGAATATCTGCATTTATTAATCTTGTTTTAAAAGAATTCTATTTCACATTATGTCATTCATTATAAGAGCTTTGAACAGTTTTTCAAACTTACATCAGATACCATTTTAAAAACGTTCTACAATTGATGCATTGAGAAATATTTGCTATTGTAAGATAGATAATCAACTGAAGTTTAAGTCCCTAAAAATTTATTTCAATGTCACATAGTAACATGTAAACTACCGGTATATTGGTTTCAAAGCATTTCTTTCTTTCTATCAATATTCCTAGCAACTTTTTCAAGAGTTAAAAAAGAAAGAGGATGAATCCTCTGAAAATCTTCAGAACTTGACGATAGAGTATGAAGAAGTCAGGAAAAGATTCGAAGCTGAAAGGTAAGATTTCTAACTTTTCAGGTTAAGAGTTAGGTTTAGTAGATAACCTAGTCAACAAAAAGTATTAAAAAACTTGATCAGTGCACACTTTTTAATAAGATAATAAATGTTCGAATATAGTTGCCCAATAATTTTTTTTAATTTGAATTAATGAGAGTTTGTAAAATGGTTTTTTTTTCATGGAAAAAAAAATTCTATTTTAGATTAGAAAATAAAAGTTTTGAAAAAAATTTAAAGGAACTGAAATCTGAAGTTCAAACCAAAGATAACGAACTTTTTGTAAAAGATAAAGAAATTGCGAAGTTGAAGAAAGAAATAGAGGTAATTACTTTTTTCACACCGGCAAATACACTTAAACTAAACACAGTTGAGAAATTGTTTGGAAACTTTCAGTAAATGAGGAATATTTTAAAGCCAATCCAAGTAGTCAATAATAAGAAATTCTCTCTCTATTTGTTTAATCTTCTTTTTTTTTTACCAATTTAAGTTTTTTTTTTAAGAAACAAAAGAAAGAAAAAGCAAGTGTGACTGAAGAACTTGAGATTGTCCAAGGAGACTTGAATGAATTGAGGTAATCTATGACACCGAACAAGATATAAAAAAGCAAAAATTCACCTTTAAAGGTTGACTCTAAATGGCCCTTATTCATCGAAAACCATGTAAATAACTATTACTTATTTTCTTATTAGAAGTAAGTCATGTTGTCACTTAGTAATCTATTCTTTCCAGAAAAGAACAAGAAAATTTGAATCAGGAAATTACTGCTGTAAATCAAGAGAATGAAAAGTTAAAAGTGCAATATCATGAAACTGTAAGTGTTGAAAACCATATAACAATTATTATTTATTCTTCTTTTTTTGAATTTACCAATGGTCTGTGATTTTGTGTCCTTGTAATTGAACATCCAGCTATTGAATATTCCAGGGAAAGAATTTAAATAATGAAAGAGAATCTAAATCAAAGAAAGTGACAGATTTAGAAACAAAACAAAAAGAATTGAAAGGAGAAATAACAAGCAAAAACAAACAAATCAAAGAAATGGAAAAAGAGTTAAAATCAATAAAGACAAAATTGAATCAAAAACAAAAGGCTACAGAAGAAAGTACTAAACAGATAGAACAACTATCAGAAGAACTAAAGACTTTGTATGAAGAAAATGGTCAACTAAAGAAGCATGTAGACGAAATCAAAGAACATGTTAATGTAGAGAAAAATCAATCAGCTAAATGTGAATCAAAGGTTTGAGTTTTTCAATGAAAATCAAATAAAATAATGATAAGAAGACATCTATTGTCTTCATCCCTGATAACAAATATGAACCTGCTAAAAATAAATAATGGTATGAACATGCCTTTGCTTTCTTAGCATTCGATCTGTATACTTATTATATGAGTATGTGAGTAATAAAAAATGTATTGTGGTATTGGAATTTGACTAGTTCTAATGACACTTTTAAAGGTGAAACAATTTGAGTGCTTCAACAAAACCTTGAAAAGTTAAAATACAAGCTTCTTTGAGTTATAACAACAATCAGTCTTGGTTTAAGATCCCCATAATATAGCATGAATTCAAGGCTCTTAAAAGCATCATTTTATGTTTTCAGGTGACAGAAATAAAGAAAAAACTAGATCAAGCCCTGATCGATAAAAATGAAAGTGCAGGTAAATGCGAAGCTCAGATTGCAGAGATAATGGCAACTCTCCAAAAGTATAAACAAGAAAATCAAAAGATTGTTGATCAGAAAGAAAAAGAATTAGAATCTTTAAGACTGAAACATGAACAGTCAGTTAGTAAAAATCAGGTAATTTTATTTCAACAGAAAATAATTATTGCCATGTATGAAAGCATCCAAATCATAGAATTCAATATCAAATAGAACAGCTTGTTTAGTAATGGGGAAAGGTTTGAGGAAAACGAATTTAGAATATTTAATCTCATTTTGTTTATTTCTCTCTGACTCATTATCACCAATATTCAGTATCACCAATATTCAGTTCAGTATTAATTATGAGTGAAATAATTCATCAAATATAAAAGATAAAATATATGGTACTGTCACTGTTAGATGATGTCACAAGTAAAGAGTACTTACCTTACTTTCAAGATCTTGTCTTAATTTGTATTTCCAGTTCAATGATAAAGATTTTGAATATTTGAAGAAACAATGTGAAGAACTGGAGCAGAAAATCATCCTTTTAGAAAATGAAAAGGTATTGTTGACTTGCCCAAGCCTTATAAAATATATTAATGACAACTATAACTATTCAAATAATATATACCAAATATTTCATTAGATATTCTATAAATCAGATTTGCTTACTTCTTGCAGAGAGAACAAGTTAAAGTATCTGGAGTTGACAACAACATGATAAAAGATCTTAAAACGAAACTCACAAGAAAGGTAACAATAAATATATTTATATGTATATAAATCATATAAAGTAAAGACAATTTAGTAATTATATAATTTGTTTGTCAAAGCTATTTTTTAATGGCCAAGTCTAGAATTTTCACTTTTTGTTTTTAATCAGCAGATTGAACTTTATTTATAAAATAGTTCATTTTTATACGCCCTCACATGAAATGTAGGACGTATATTGTGATCAACTGTCTGTCTGTCGTCTGTTCACATTTGCTTGTGCTCACTCTACAGACTACAGTTTTGATTGGATTTTAATTATTTTTGGTATGTTTGTTCATGGCATCACAAAGAAAAATTGTATTGATTTTGGTGATGATCGCATAATTTTTAGCAGAAATACAGTGTCCGACTTCGCAAAAATGAGAATAGCTTTCTTGTGTTCTCTCTCTACAAACTAGTTTTGATTGCATTGTAATAAGTACTCTACTAAAGTGACAATTTTGATTCATATTTAGTCTGATTTCATGGTACACCTATGAATTTTTGCCCATTATCTGAGGAGGGCGTATCTGCACGCTTTGCGTGCCTATGTTATACTATGAAGTGGTTGCAATCTTTTGTGGTCTTTTCTAAAATATATTACAGAAATATAATTTAATTCTGATGAAAACAATCTTTTGTTTAGTATCATAATGTTTATTTGAATTTGTAGGAAAGTGAAATCACAGATCTGAAGAATAAACTGGAAAAAGAGATGAACAAAGTATTAAGTCAAACCAACTCCACACAAACTAGTCCATCACAGGTAGACCATTAACTAGAATCAGAAAAATTCATATACAATAATAACAGAAAAATATTTGAGACTATATTTTAAGTTTAAATGTAATGAGCTGAAAGCCTTCTGAGGTAAAAATTTTGGTTTCCAAGAAAGATGTTTCATATACAGCCTTCTGTAATTATGTTATGACTAATAAAGTTAACTGATATTATGCTCAGTGAATATCAAAAAAGTTAACCTATTTTGTGTTCATATCTACTTTAGATGTTTAAGGTGTCAGTTTTACATTATTTTTTATTTACAAATATGGTAAATAGAAATAGTATAAACATAAGTCATGACATAATTTCTAATATACTATAGGCCTTTGTCATTAACAAATAATGTAACTAGTTTAGCAAAGTCGAGACGATTGTTTTGATGCATCGCTATTATTATATGCAATGTGATGCATCAATTTTACCTTGAAGCATTGCAGCCCCCATATCTGATGAAATATTTTTTATGAAAAATAAGAGTAAAATGGCATGACATGAACAAATCATTTTTGGTTGTATTCTGTGGTCTAAATTTGTGAATGATGCTTTTGGCCATAGATCTTCTTTATCATTAAATACCTGTAGGTTCCTGTTACTCCATTGAGAAGAACATTTATACCAACAACTCCTAAACTACACCCAAAGACAACTGACACACCTAAAACAATGAAGACACCAGTTTGTGAAGAGCAGACGCCACAAAGAAGTATTCTACGTGGAATCAATAGTATTTCTAAAAAACGACGTGTTGCTTTTATACCTGATAATGAGAAACACAATTCAGATTCTTCTTCTTCTGAATTAATGGAAGTGGAGGTATGTCTTGTAACATTATATATTAAAAATTGTAGAGTAGAGAATGGATTGGATAAATTCAAAAATTAATTTTATAGTGAATACTACTGCAAGAAATTTTCTCAACAAATTATTATTTTTTTCAGCCAATGGACATTGATCAGTTTGCGAAAGGAAAATCTACACCAATACATGTTCGTCCATCTCCAAAAGAGAAATTAACAGAACCAACACGACACCCATTAAAAACTCCACAGTTAAATAGGGTTCCTCGTGGTCCACCTGTCAAACTCCATTCAAAACAGGTTAGTATTATTAATTTGTTTCAATCTGTTGATTTTTTTCGTTACTTAATATAAGTTTATAGTATTTATTTCCTTGTTATCACCTTTGATCATATTACGATTTCTTTCATTTTAATAATTTGATCTTTCTTTCTAGCAACCATTTAAAGGACATTTGGGTAAAGAAAATGACCAATATAATGCTTTGTTTCCTAATGAGGCACGAGAAAATAAAATTGTAAAGAAGGTGTGTATTCTCAACTTAATTCTCCACAGGATTTACTCAATACGGAACTGCTACTTAGCAACGTGAAACTTCAGTATACACACTTGATACTTAGTCATCAAAGAAAGATCAGGACACGTATCCTCTGAACGATCTAAGCACTGGAACAGTGTTATAGCATAAGATCCTAGGCTATACCAGCAGTAAGATCCTTTCAAGAATACACAGCCAGGACTTCTGCTAATGATTACAGTTATGTTCTGGTTCCTTGATTATGACAAGTGTCACTGACACTATTTAACTCTCCAACATTTCATGTTCCCTAAAATCTTTTCAGCATGAATGGTTTATTTTGACAGAAATTATATTATCTAAAGCCTCGAACTTCATATGATGTCAAAGCATCCATTGAGATCATTATAAAGTCGTCTCCATTCGCATTTTTATTTAAATTTTCTCATAACATTATTTCAATCACCACAGATTAATTTGGGCAATCATTCAACATTTTTTGAGAATGTTTAGTTTTCCTCACAAATTTTCATTATGATTGCAAAATTCAGATTTCATCAATATTGCAAAGCTTTTATGTATTTTTTTTTTTTAGAAGGAGATTATGGCTGGTTCCAACATGAGAAAAACACCATCAAAACAATCAAAGGCCAAATTCTTCTCTGTTTCTCCAAAACAAAGAAAAGAGGCAGCCAGCAAGGCACGTAAATCAGAAAAAGTTGATGATATGGCTTGGTTTGATCTTGATTCAGTTTTTGGATTTGGCCCTGAAGATTAAACAGTTTACCAAGTTGTGAAAGAAACAACATGTGAATTAATTTTTGTTATATTTCACAGAATAGCTTTCAAACATTCAAACAAAAATATTGTCCTGCTTACAAACATCAGATCTGGAATTAATTAACAACTTTACCAACAGAATACATTTTTGCTTATGACAAATTATAAATTCACTGATTGTTATAATATGAATTACGGTATCTTGTTTATGTAATTTATTTCATTTCTCCAAACTGTGAAAAAATGAAAAAAAAATTGTGATATACTATTCTGTGATAATTTTAATAAAAAGTTACAAATTAATATAAAAATATTCATATTTAAGACATGTTTTGCATGTTAATAGTTATAAAATTTTACGTTTTAAAAATAGAAAGAAAATAAATGAAAATATAGTTTGTTATTCAAATTATAAAATTAAAATATAATTATGAAGATGAGTTTTCAGGTTTCAGTTTTTGAAGGAATGCAATATCCTTGGAAACCTGATAAAAAAATATACATCTACTATTGAAAAGATTCTTTGTTCTAAATTGCAAGATCAGTCCATGACTGTTCTGCATGTCTTGAAATGGGAGAGTTGGAAAAATTCTTTACAATATTAAGTAATGCTGTTAAATGGATCAAAGAAGGGATGTGCAAAGCTTGGAATGCATTAAAAACACCAAACATAATAAGGTTATAATGGAACCATATGTGTCTGTTCAGTCACTAAAATACAGAGTATTAAAATAGTATGTACAGTTTTACCACTAAAACTTGCCAAAGGGTGTAACAAATGAAAAAAAAGAAATGACATTTTTTTAGGTTATTTTCTGGAATGAATTTTAGTTTCCAGACCAATAAAAAGCCCAATGGCATCATAAATATGATAAAACTACTCAACAGTGTGAACAATATTTGAAAATTGACTAGAATTGTTATTGATATAATTAATGACCTTCATATAGATTTGAAAGTGTCCAATGGTACACTGCATGAAACAAATAATTATAAACTTATTAACATATATATAAATTTGCATTTAAACATTACTTCATGCAATGATACTTAAAAGATATCAGAATACATATAACTTCATCATTAGAGACAATATTACACTATTTTATATCACATTGTTAAAAATCTCAATACTTAATACTAGTTGGATGATATACTGGTAGAAAATGTAACATGCTGTGTTGAATTTCTTGAAAAATTGCTTCCATAGTCTGGTACAGAGGATGGTTTCTTTAATCTCTTTTCTAGAAAAAATGGTAAGAAAGCTTTGATTTAAAAATAAATTATATCTATTGATAAAAATTATAGATTGTAAAAACATTAACACCTGGAGAATAAAATCACACACAAAAATATTTTATGTGCACACTGTGATCAAGAAGCCTTTCTTCATCAGTATAAAATAAATTATTAGAAAGATTATACTTACGAACAACAATACTCTTTTCATGTTTAGCACCAAATATTCTATTAGCAGTGTAAAATATTACAGGTACCATACCCATTACAAATGCTATACCTAAAACTGGTGCCTCATCACCCTGTCTATGAGAACAATTTAACATCTTACCCCACATTAACCTTGTATAGTTCATCTGAAAAGGTCAAAACAAATAGAGCTAAAAAATATCTCTTCGTCTTTATATAAATTTTCAATGATCTACAAATATTTATATTAAAATATTGTTCCAATAATTATTTGGACAAGAGTTTTGGAAACTCGAACTTATTTTTTGCTCTGTTTTTGTTTCATACACTTTTCATGTTTTCTTTTGCTATAAAAGCTTAATGATCTATAATTTATTACCTACCATATCAATGATATCCATACAAACATGGTATGATGTTTCTTTTACAATTTTTTCATAATGAGAATTTAAAGCTGAATAGGATTTCTTACATTTGATGCAATCACTAGAATTCCATTGATGTTCTGTGTCAATAATACTCTACATTAACAATATACAAAAATATAATTTAAAAAAACCAACCAAAATACAATACAGAGAACATGTGGTAAATATTAAATATATTTCATATATATGACATACATACTGGTATATTAACTGCTAAAGAATATTTTATGTGAAACATGTGTCATTGAGATTGAGGCCATTTTATAAATTCTTACCCCAGGAGTAACATTCAGACAAACTGATACATTTTCAAAATAATGATGAAATAATATTGTATCATTGGTTAATGTGAAATTAACATCTCCATCTTCACCTTCCACAATAGTCTCAAAACAATCTGAATTATAACAAATCACAGGATTTTTGTAAAATACTTGTGTTTGGGGAGTTATTTACATGCTGTAAATATATTACTGTCTTCACAGAAATGAATATGATAGAATATCTATATATGATATCATTATGACTCCATATATACACTTGATATGCTGAACAATCAGAATTTCAATGATATACATCAGTGCTGTCAAGATCCATCAAGCTGGAAGACAATATCCATTATTCTGTCTTGTATAAATGTTCTGCTAGCCCGCGGTATAACACCTGCTCAACAAATTTTATTAAGCCCTACTTGATAAAAATCAATTATACAATGGTGTGACAAATTAACAGTATCTTATTGTTTTCATTTACCTTATATAATGTTTAATTTACTCAGTCTTCAGCCTTTATAAGAACCATTATTAAGGTCACACAGACATTTAAGCTCTTAAGCCACGTGTTTTGAAATGTGGATAAGGATAAAGCATGCTGCAAGAACACAGCAGGCCTACTTTTTACTTATCATTTCATATCAGAGAACATCAGCACTGATACCACTAAAGCTACTCCATAAAGCTTATTAGAGAAATGAAACTTACTTTCACAGTCAGCATTAGACCAGACATTAAACATGTCATTATACACCAAGGTTAAAACTTGTATTCTATCTGCTTTTAATAAAGCATCATGACATTCTTCGTCTTTTCTTTCCTAAATATCACAAATAGAAAATATTGGCAAGTAAAAGAATCTACAAATTGATATACTGACCTGACTCTAAATCAAAATTATTACATATTACAAGACTCTCTGCTTCTCATAAAACATAAGTATTTCTGAAAGAAAGAGGTATGGTTATTAACTTACAAATAAGTCCCCATAAACTCCTCTTGCTTGAGTATAATGTACAACACAACTTTCACAAAATCTAAACGGTCTGGCATTCAGAATTAAACATTCAGTAAAGTTAGAAGCAGATTCAGCAAACATCTGTAGATAAGCCTGACATGGTTTTAAAATGGGAAATTTTGAATTATGGTTCAGCAAGTCAAATGATACATCTCCCATATCAGTTGTCATTATTTTAGGAGTAGTGGTAGTAGCTGAATCTTCGGTTAGATTTAAAATTAACAAAAATAAAACAATATAATTCCAAAAAAAAAAAAAATTTGCCATCATTTTGTCATTGACTAAAATAATCATTGATTTAATAAATCAACACAGAGCAATACTTAAAAAATCTAAATGAGCGCAAGGAAACACTGTATTTTGAAGCTGTGATGGAGAGATCATGTGAATATTTTTATATCCGGGCAACACAAGTCAATTCGTAACATAGTATTACATATTTTGAGATGTTTCGGCATGATTTAAATTTTGGTTCTTTGATGACATGAAAAGGATGACAAGAATACACCATCATATTTGACAAGAGCGAATCTAAAATTTCAATCTCATTTTATTTCTATTCAGAAAATTGGATAGTATGGGTCTTTTCAGAAAAAGGTTTCGTTTCGCTAAATCAATGATTTCAAAAGTTGTAGAACCAAGATGTCAGCGCCCTTGAAGATTAAAAAGAAATCAGAATAAATACCAATTTTGATGAAATAATCAGATATCACTATGTCGTTACGCGCAATATCCAGTTATTGCAGGTAAGAAGCTTAAAATTGAAAAAATCATCAATCAGAAAACCTGTTGGCGTTGTTAAAAAAGTGGACGAAGGGTTTTGCTCGCTACCTTTATAGTTGAGTCCACAAATGGTCAACGTTCTCAGGCGATTATTAATGTAACTCTTCACAAAGATATCTTAGTAACAGAGATGAAAAAAACAAATTGTGCATGATGTGTTTACTATTGCATGATTTTTTAGCCTTTCCTTGCAAAATCGAACAGCTCTATTCTTAAACATTCCCTAGTAGCTTAGCCATGTAGCATTCCATTAGAAAAAAACATGTGTGGTCAAGGTTTTAAGATTCAATAGAGTTTACACTACAAAAATTGATCTCTCTCAAAATTAAAACTGTTCTGGGAATGTTTGACTGTTTACACCACTATATTTTCATCTGTTTCGTTCTCGAAACTAAGGATGTCTGTGGTATATAATTGTGACGTAACACGATAAGATTCAATGGCAGATTTTATTATCTACAATTCTATATGCAGATTGTTGGTCAATAGAAGTACAGCAAAAACCGCATCATTTAAACAGTCAGCTCAACAGTGGAAATCAAAGGACAATGAAAAGAAAACAGGCACTGATGGGTAAGATGAACAGAAAGCAGTTATAGTGTATATCTGTAATATAATTAAACTTAGTTCTTAATCTTGACACCCTATTCGAAGAGTCCATTTATTGATGATGTATATTATTTGTATGGTATCCTATTATTATTATGTTTAAACCACACCACCATTTATCATGTTAACTTTCTTCTTGAGTTCATGGTTGATTAAGATTAAGAAATGTTGTTATTCATTTCTCTTTACTGTCAAATCAGATTTAAGCTTAGAAATTTAAAAGAAGTTTCGACCAAAAAAATCAGATGAATTGTGTTAAGCCCTGTTTGAAATAAGAAAATGGTAATACACAATTCTTCAAATGTATTAGGTTTACTTTTGTGTTTTATTAAGAATACTAATCATGGCTAACTACATGACTTGCTACATGCTGAAAAATATAACTTAAAATGATATTAAATATGAAACATTACTTTCTCAATCTTATTTTTATGTCTTCTTTAATGATTCAAAATTTTCTGTTGTTTTTTTGAAAGAGAAAAAATATCTGATGAAATGAAGGAAGCTGTGAAGAATGTTGCTAAATCTGTACCTGGAGATGAAGAGAAGATTGAAAGAGATCTTCTTGGATCACTGTTAAAAAGATCTCAAGCTGATAAGACCAACACATTTGATGATAAACAAGACATAAGGTTTATTTAATATGAGTTATTGCCCTTGTTCTTGAAAACACATTCAATTATTGTGCACAAGATAGAAAACTGGATTCTAATGAAATTTGATGGAATCTTTGTAATAACCCCATGTTGAGACCTATCGAAAATCAACCAGAAACTTGTTTTTACCAATTTTAACCTCTTCCCAGATGATTTGGATGTTATATGAAGACATAGTTCATTCAAAGTAAAATTTTCTTCATGAGAAAAGTACAAAAAAGTTGAAATGAGGTTGATGTGAAAGTCAACTGACTAATTAGTTGTGTGTCTATGACATTAACTTTTTATTTTCAGCAAGGTGTTAATAAATATGAAAATAAGTACTAAAGGTAAGTGTTAAAGATATACTTATAATATTAACTATTAAGCTCTATTTTGAAAGTGAAAAGGGTAGTGTACTAAATTTAGATACAATCATTGGAGTGGATGAAAGAGACATCACTTGAATGAAAATTAGTAGATTTGTTTGAAGAATCAAATTTTTGTAAAAGTCCTTTGTTGGTGCAACCTGCTCATACTTCACATGACATACTAAATTTTATGATAATCAGTTAGATTGATAGTTTTCATAAGAAGTATTTTGGAGTAACATTCTCTAAAGGCATTCAATTTCTTGGAATAAATATAGTTTTTTGAATTTTAAACTTGGCCAATAAGAGTAAATATGCATCTTTGGACCTACCCAGTGCTATTATTATACAACAGATTTCCAATATAATCTGATAAATCCAGAAAACGATTGTAGAAATTGTCCTGAATTATTCTGTTGTGTGTTCATGCAACCAAGTATAATAATGAATTTAATTTAAATCAGATAAATTAAAAAATTGGAATAAAATTGTCTTTAAATGGAACATGCATTTTACCATATTGATTTTTTAATATTGTAGGTGATCAGTTCCAAATGTAAGTTTTCTCAAGTTCCTTAAGTGGTGAATGTATGAGAAACCACTGTTTAAAATGATTCTCTGTACTTGTTTTGTTACTGTTATTGCTGAAATAACAGCATACATCTGTATAGTCATATTTATCAGTGTAAAGTCAATTGATGATTATTATTAATACATGAAATCTGAAATTCCAGTTTACAGAAAATCGCAATGCGCAATGCGTCTTATAAATAGCTTTTTGATTGTTTATATGTTGTTTTTTTATTTATTACAAATTGTTTTTAGATCAAAACTAAGTTTATTTGAAGGACCTGATTTGGGGATTTTCAATCCTGACACAAAAGAAAAAGTCCAATGTAAGTTTAAATTTATGTGAAATTAAGGCACTGCATAATATATGTAAATTGTAAATGATGGAATTATTTTCTATTCAAGCCTAATCAGATCTTAACTAATCAAATCCAATCAGTGTGTTATAACTTTAAGGTCAAGTTGTACTTTTAAAACGAGAAAAAAAATATGATATATTTGGAGTAATTTTTTGTATATAAAAATTGTATACATAATACAAACATAATACTAATTACTATGTAGAAAATTACCTTTGTAATTAATTCTTTTTATTTTAATGATGAAGATGAAGTAACAGGTGAAGTGTATGATAGAAAACAATCACTACGTTATACATTAGAGCAAGAGAAATTTAGAGCTTCTTCTATAGCAAATATACCTACTAATGGTTTTCAAGAAATGATTAATTGGACTAAAGAGGGGAAACTCTGGAATTTTCCTATTAATAATGAAATTGGTAAGTAGATAAAATATATATTGCTGTCCTCAGAGCTCTTTCATAATTCTGATTATCATACACTGCATTTATTCCTGTTTTAGTTAGCTATAAGTCAGTGGGATTTATTTTATTCTTCAGATAAATGAATAACTTTTTGTATGACTTTACTCGTTTACCTAACAACCAGTTTGGATCATTAAAGCAAAAGTGCTGAGTTATTTCTTACAAGTCTAACAAGTATGAAATGTTAATCTATATCTTGAAAACTGTACATATTTTTTAGGCAAAGAAGATTCGAGTGTGGGCTTTGATGAACATGTATTCTTAGATAATGAGATCAAGGATTTCCCCCGAAAAGGGCCCATTAGACATTTTATAGAATTAGTTGTTATGGGATTATCAAGAAATCCTCATATTAGTGCCCAGAATAAAAGAAATCATATCAACTGGTTTAGAGAGTATTTTAAATCAAAGAGTAAAGTGTTAGAAGAGTCTTTAGGTGATGCCAGTAAATTTTCAGAAAGAGAAAGCAGCTCTGTAAATAAACAGAAATCGTTAAACTAAGAATAATCCTTAATTATAATCCTAGTTGCACATTATGGTATATAAACTAGATCATCTATATAACGATTGGTTTTATTTCATTTCCTTATTTTATTTGAGAATCTATTGTTGAGCTAGTTAATTGGAGGCCAGGATGACTTTGTGAATGATTCAGTGGAAACCTTTTATAGCTGAAATCTCAACTCATCCTTTGCTAGCAAGACTAACGGTCCGACTTAGATCTTGACATTCATGATTCATGTGTAAATAGATTGTACAGTCTCTCAAAATACCAAGTATCGAACTGAGCTGTCAGGATTTAGACTGTCAGAGTTGTGAGAGCCTGTCAAATGATTAAAGACATATATATTCAGTTCTTTTATTTGCAACATTTCCATTTTAATCAAATATTTCCGTATTTTAACTTCTCTATCATGACAGCATTTCGTTACATATATGCTGCCCATATCAAGCTTATCATAACGTCAGGTTCCAACCAATACATAAATGTAATCGCCGAAACAAAACGCTCAGGATTATGGTGATCTGTATGGATTTTGTCCATCTTAAGATAATTTATTGACCACAGAGAGATAAACAGAAAACCAACTCTTACAATGGAAGTTGTAAGGTCCAAATTTGGTCAATAAGAGTAATTGTTCACCATTTAGGCTAACTAGGTATCAGTAAAAATCTTTGGTCAACCCAATAGATTATGTTAGATTTTAAGTCTATCATCTCGCATTTTTAGCCTTACGGATTTCATTAAAATGCATAAGCCGTCGCTACATGTAAAAATACCTTTATTTATTTCCTCTTCTTTTACTCACTTAGTATAGCTTGTGAAGTAAATAACGTTTGTGATGTATTATCTAGCTCAGGAAGTTTAATTTCTTAATATAAGATTTGGTCCTGTTTCTATATCATTGTGACTCAATGGCTTTCCGTTACATACATGTTATACAGTTTCCTTGTCTTCAATTTCATATAGAGATGTCAACTTTCACGTTTTCCTTTTTATTGGTAAGAATTAATTTATTCATTTACGTTTTAAGACATTTATTATTTGGTTTTCTTTTGCCCGGAAATTGTTTTCATTCAAAAAACAGCTGTAGATGTTTAAAATCTCCAGTTTATAATGATCGAGTAACTAGGAAATAGTCATGCAAGAGATGTTACACTTTTGCTCATATAACTAAATTTATTTATAATCTATTTTATTAAATTACCGATAAAGACAAGTGGTAACCAATGGGATAAATTTTTCGAAAACGTTAGATAATGAATATGAAATAAAACATTGACTACCGGTTGAGTTCTTTCATTACATTTATTATAACTATAGTTTTTAAAAAGTACTAGAAATTCACGATATCATTCTTTTTAAATAAATAAGAATCATTATTATGTATATTACGTTATAACTAGATATACACAAATAGGGCGTTATCCGAAAATGTATTGCGATATGAATGTGAACGGATGTTGATAATGAGAAATTACATTAGGCTTATCTGAAGGAAATGTACGATATTTTAGTAAAATAATTTAAATATTAATTTTCTATGTATATTTGTAAACTGACTTGGTAATTTTTACGGTAAGAATAAAGTTTTGCATGGAGTTAAAACAAGAAGTAGTATAAGCCTGTTGAAATATTTCCAGTTATTGTATTTGTAAAGTTAATCAGGTCAACGGATGGCTGTATTTAAGAAACAGGAAATATATCTCTAGTCGAATTATAATATGTTCCTAACTATTCATTAACGTAACCCAGTGATCATGGTATGGCATGGTTTTGAAAATGTTGTAGTAGTAAACTGCTTGAGTAACAATTAGAACTCTTTAATTAAACGTTTGAAGACAAATTCAGTTTGAGCAAGTGTATACTAAATTGCGTCGTTTCCGATGCATTTATAATTTACTATGTTTTCGAAGATAAAAATTTGGCATTCTGTCCCTGTATGCGTGTTTTTTAGGTAATATCCAGTATTGGGTATTCTTGTCAGGATGAGGTCACATCACCACCAAGTACTTTGTTACATACCATATTAAAATCATCTACGCCAACTCATTCAACATTACCTTCTGTTCCATATACGTCTCAATCATCAACTGAGCGTGCAGTTTCTACACTGCCGCAGTCTAGATTAGAATCAACCTCGATGGACATGTCCACGGAGTATTACACCACTGTAAAATACACATCAACACCAGAGAACAATGCCTCAGTAACATTTTCTACAACTTCGTCGTATAGGCCTTCTTCTACCTCTTTGATACCGGACACAACAAACGATATTACAAGTGATGCGACAGAAGCTTTTACTTCTTTGATACCGGACACAACAAAGGATATCACAACTGATGCAACAGAAGCTTTTACGTCTTTGATACCGGACACAACAAAGGATATCACAACTAATGCAACTGAAGCTTTTACGTCTTCGATACCGGGCACAACAACCGATATTACAACTAACGAAACGGAGGCTTCAACATCCGGAGAATCAACTACATCACCACAGAATACAGACCACTCAACAAAATTCCAGCCGACGTCTACAATACTATCAATTATTCCAGGTAAGAAATAATTTTCCTACGTCCTTAATGGAATACTAACTCTTTAAGAACATGGGTTTAAGGTATATTTTCAAAGTCATTAAAATGAAATGAAATGAATGGAGGTTTGCGTCTCACTCTTTTGAACCTTATGGAAGGGCAAGGCCATGTAGTGTGCAATGAGGGAAATTTTGTCAGGACAGCGGCATTAGCCTATTTTTGCGATTTCCAATTCTCTAGGTTTATTTAACATACATAGGTTGAAGTACATGGGCCTCGGTTTATTGTCCCATCCGAACGACTAGACGCATTTTCCATGTCATTAAAAGTAACATATTTATTAGCCATATATTATGTGTCTATGAACTTAACAGGTGTACTGACTAAAGAATAAAATCTCTTTTAAGAGGCTATATCCCTTAGATTAAGTAGAGGCTAATTAGTCTAAGCGTGTTGCAAAATAACTTTTAATGGATTATTACTTAGTTTTGTCTATTATCGACTCATTTTTGCCAAGTTTTGAAGTTTCATTTTCATACTTAGAGGATGAATACCTATTGAGGGGCAGTGCAAATGTTTATTTTTATAACATTGGAACCAATTCTGCATGGAAGTTAATATTCGATATGCCTTTTATCACGAGTTGTGTCCCTTTTATTGTGCTTGTAGGCCACTAAAACATTGGTAAATAAATATTAGGTAACATACATATAAAGAGACATTTTTGTCAATGTTATTTGTTTCTATACACGCTTAATGAAGCTGGTGATTGTAAATTAGGTGTTTATTTATGTACAGGTCCAGTAGAAGAACAAAGATATTATTTTTTGATCCCAGTCTGTATTTTGTTAATTCTAATTATATTGATTATATTTGGTGTTTATTACTTCAAATACAGGTAGGTCAATAGCATCATAGGTTAACTACGAAAATAAGCCTTAGTGGATAATTCAAAAGAGATAACGAATATACATGTATTGTATTGGCTCATGTTTCTACGTCGTTTTTTCTAACAATTTTTACTTGATCTATTATGTCTATATATCTATCATTGTTTGATTAGCAGACTTACACTAAATACATGTAAATCAATAGTTTAATCGTGGATTTAAAGACAATTGATTAAATGATGTAGTTAGGTACTAATGAAATAATGGAATGTCAGATGTTGTCTTCCCACGTTCATTTATTTATACACTTCTGTACTACCGGTACCTGTATTATTTCTGATGCCGACTACCAGTCCAAGTATTTATAGACGTGTTTTTATTATGTTTTTGTAAGCAAGAGTGTCTCTAATAACAGGCCTTCTTTTACAATTCGAATCATTAGAATACATATAGTCATAGTCATATAACTGAGCTACTTTCATAATAAGGAAACAGTCGACTAATAAATTCCCTTTATAAAGTAGGCAATAGAAACTTACTAACTTCATCATAAAATGTGTAATATAATTGATTTTATGTTTCCTTTTTTGTTTTCAATGTCAAATAAAGACGATCATGGGTAATAAATATTTCAGGCCATCTATTTTGACACGAAGATCTAGCATGACCAAACTGGATTTAGGAGGCCTCAGAAAACAAGAGTAAGTGGCCTATCTTCTGTTGTTTTTACTTTGTATGTTGACTATGACTGCTAGAAATAGCATTTGTGTTAGTCAACTGGGCTTTGTCAATCGTAAACTACTAGTCTGCTAAAATATGTTAGTCCCCATTAGAAAAATTTTTATGGTTAAGAGGTGGTGAGCGAATTCCAGGTGTCAGTTGATTGTGAATGAGTGTTTTCATTTGAGGCAATGTTATCAATACACGGTTTTTTAGAAAGAGCAAATAATCTATGGGGTCGCAGATTCCATAATAATATTCTCATGTTTTTTATTTTTCAGGCCAATTGTAATGAGTGATTTGAAAGATAGCGTCACAGGTTTACATAAAGATGACAACCTTTTATTTTCCTTGCATTATGAGGTAATTATAAATCGTTGTACGTCGGCTATCCAATATATCACTGCACATTCATTGATTATTTATAAAAGAATTTAATATTAAAGGGATACTAGGTCTCAGAAAGAACATAGAATGTGAAAATTTTAAATTTGATCAATTACAGCTCTGCAGCCATAAATATGATGAAAAAATGAATAAATATCCGAAAAACTAAGTAATTATCCATAAAGAAGCATTGAAAACTCCCCAGGGAACATAGTCACGAATTTGAAAAGGGGCCAATTTCTAAAACTTGCCCATGATACCCATAGAGGTTTTATTTTTTTTTAAATACGAAAATATTACTTTTAAAAATTTTTAATCATTTTTATTTCACTTTCATTTTACTTTTAAATTCATTTTGAAAAGAAAACAATGAAAGTATTATAAAAATTCATTTAAATTTTAAAAAGAAATATTTTCGTATATTTAAAATAAAACGGTTAAGGCACTCATGGGCCACCATACACATGTCTTCTATAAATACTGGCATATTTACAGTGCCTATCTAAAACTGCTCCTCTTCACAGCTGTTCTCAAGCAGAAAAAGACAAAAATCAAATAAAAAATAGATTCATTAATGTACTTCCATGTAAGTATTTAGTTTTATTAATGTTATGACAATTAATAAAAATATAATGTACCATTAGGCCTACATGTAAGAAAATATATTAAAGAATCTCACATCGTTACTTCTACTTCTGAATATGCAAATAGAATAAGGTAACAAGAAATGTACTGATATTTTTATTCAAATGAACTGTTCACAGTTATTTCATTCATATATCGAATTTTTAAAGAAAATTATACTATTATTACTTACTATGCTATTACCAAAAGAGGTATTGTTCTGCATAACATATTATATATAATTATTTCAGTTGACCACAGTCGTGTTATTTTACCTGTAATAGATGAAGATAGTAATAGTGATTATATAAATGCCAATTTTCTACCAGTAAGTCTGTAATATATTACTTGAAACATGGTTAGGCCTATATTTGGATGGATTCATAGATTATATTGTCTGATTGAACATCTTCATTACGTCCGTCCTCTTTACTAACGCAAATTTCAAAAAGAATATGCTACTATTTTGCCGCTACTCTGGCAAAAAATGTCCCCCATTGCACACTGTATGGCGTTGCCCGTCTTCATAAGCCCATAAAGTGCAGAAGAGTTGGACGTAAAACTCCATTCATTTCTTTTTTATTGCATTTCCACTATAACTAAATGTTTGATACAGTCACTATTCACAAAATATGATAGTATCACTTTAGGCCTTCACGATTAGTGTCGTCATGTTTATTAAATTTGATAATAATGTGTATGTTGATCAGACCTTATTTGTGAATTCACGGTAAACTGTTTTTGAGGTATTGCATTGATCTATAAAAATATCTTTATAAATTGTATGTATTTAAGTTATTACAATAATTTTAAACTATTTTGTGGAAAACTAGGGATGAATAACCGACAATAAATCATTGATATGACTTCGTAATCAGTAAATACTACATTATCATTTCTGTATTTCTTTCTGTCAGTGGGGTATTGGTATCTTCCATAATACACGTCTATTGCATGTTGAGTGAATTGTTCTCAAGTCTGTATCCAGTTTTTGCTGTAAATATTACAGGGTTTTAACAGTAGTAGAGAATATATCGCTACACAAGGACCTCTTCCAGGAACAATCAATGATTTCTGGAGAATGATATGGGAGTATGATGTTACCATTATTGTTATGTTGACGTCCTGTAAAGAAAGTGGTCGGGTATGTAATTATCCGCTTGATTACTTATTGAGGTGACCAAATGGATTAAGAAATAAAATAATCATTTGTATCTTACAATGGTCAAGGTATTACGTCTCTAGCGATTACAGCCAATTTCAGCCCTAGAAAGAAACATTTTAAAAAATTATTTCGCATAGAATCAAGGTATGTAAAATTCGATGTAGAACATTTCAGTCCTGTTCAATCTTGACCGTGGAACAAGAAAGTGGGTCACTATGGTCACAGTATAAGATCAAGAGGTAGTACCTTGATCACTGTGAAGGTGTTGGTTTTCTAGACGGCAAGGTTATAAAGCTGATTTTGATTTTGATAATTGATCTAATTGATCTAATGATTTGAATAACATTCTTTCTCATTAACTGTTGCAGCCAAAATGTGAACAATACTGGCCTATTGAATTTGGTGAGGAGATGGTGTGCGGTGATATTAAAATAAAAAACACCTCTTCTTCTACGATTAATACATATACTTGTAGTGTTTTACATTTAACAACGGACAGTCAGGTAGAGTAACACTCGTGTTAGCCATTATTTGAAGTCCACTGTAAATAACAAAAAGCTTCAATCCAATTGATACTGTCAGAAAGATAATGCAGATTACCTTGCAAATAGTTAATTTAGTTAATATTATAATGAGTGTTTATATTATTCGATTAAGGCAAATACTACTCTTCGCTCACGTAGAGAACTTTTGCAAATCCTGTGTCTGTCCTCTAATGTCATAGTAATATATCATTTTCAGTAATATTTAGGTTTATATCGAGGTTAGGAAGAGAGATACGAAGTTAAAAGAAACAAAATATATCATATTGTGATTGAGAAATTGAGAACATGTACCAATTTAATAGAACATTTATCCAATGCCGAATGAATGAAAAAATTGGTTCTAAATTTTATATTTAAAGAAAAAGCGTTGTATGTTCTGTATTTCAGAGTGAAGTTCGAGTTGTAAAACATTTTCATTATTTAACATGGAAAGATATGACAGCATCTATTGAGCGACATGATATTCTGGAATTTATTTCAACTATTAGACAAAATATTACACCACAGCAGGATGGACCTATTGTGGTTCACTGCAGGTAGATAATAATACAATAATAAACACCATCTTTTTACTCATTAAAGATAGAAAAGTTACACTAATGCAATGTATGTTTTCTTGATGATGTTTTGATGGTAAAATTTATACTTTAGTGCTGGTGTTGGTAGAACTGGTACTTTTATAGTGTTAGATTATATAATGCAGTATATACAGACACATGACCTAAAAAATACCTTGGATATTTATGGTTTTATTATGAAGTTAAGAGGTTATAGGGTCCTTATTGTACAGAGTGAGGTAAGGCACATTTGCTGGTCAGTTCACATGGCAACATGATGTCATACCCGGCCAACACACAACTTTTCAAGAAGATGACACCTTCCCAACATGTTTCATTTTAAATTTCGTTTTAAAACAAAAGTATACTTACAGTCAGATTGTAGATTGTGTCCACAAATACTGTCACAAACTACAATCTGACTGCAAAAATTCTTAGTCAGTCTATCATACGAAGTTGCCGGTCATTGCAGTTACTACTGAAGTAAAGGTTGTCCAATGCAAGGAGGTTTATTAAAGCTACTTGATCCAATGTATGAATATCCTTTATAATATAACTCTCTGGCCTGTGAATTCCACCCGGTTTCTCCTTGTACATGACAGACATGGAAAAGCGCCAAATTGTTCGAATGGGACAATAAACTCGAGCAACCTGTGCTACAGGCTATGTACGTTAAATATTCCTCAACAGCTGGAAATGGAAAATTATAAGAGTACGCTAATGCCGCTGCCCATGCAAAATATTTGTCTTCCAACGGAGACGGTCATTACAATTTTATTAAGTCAATTCCCATTACAACTCACAAAAGTGTTAATAAATATTTCAAAAATCAGCTAAACTAGGTCTTTAAGTGCGGACAAACCATATCATAGCATTATGAACATAAAACCAAACCGGTTGCATATTGTACAAAAGATTGGGTGGGTAATCTTAACCTAAGACATATACTTAACCTACAAAAGTGAATATTCGTTAAGTGAAGACTGGCTTCGACTTGGTCGGTTAAACGGTGTTTCATTTTGTTTTCAGTCTCAGTATGTATTTATCTATGATTGTGCCGTTGATTTGATTGAAGAAAAGAGAAAAAGATTGTCTGAGATACTAAATGGTCACGTTAAAGGTCTGTACTAATACTAATTCCCCATTCAAAATTATCACAACAAATTGGGATGTTTCCAAACTGAGTATACATTTTTGTCTTGAGTATTATATGGGTTAAACTGTGAAACTACCATAATATGCTATATGTCGTGTTATTAACTTTAATAACCATTGTATTTGCAGAAGGCGGAGAATCAAATGTGGCTATATGTGAAGATAAACAGAGGACTACTTCCCTATAGTAAATAAAATACCAGACCATTCAGCCATATCCTGCATATATTCCAGAATTGTTAAGGGTACCTTCTTGTTAGTTCTCTTGTTATGTTATATTATATAAAGATGTGTATTTTATACGAAAACAAAATACATGTAAGCTAATAGTCGAGTAAATCAAATAATCTATTTCCATAGTGAAAATAATCGTTAATAAATAATAATTCAAAGGGATAAAGTATGCAAACTGTCTTTTAAGCCAGATTAATTCATTCTCTAATTTAATAGACAGTTTGAGAAAATAGACAAACTTAAATTAAATTTTATGATTAAAAGTTTAAGATTAAGACAACTGGAACATCTTGAGTGCCATTCTTACACCAAAAAAGACAATGCTTCTATAGTGACTGATAATATGTAATGATATAATTTATGGATAACGTCACGCACAATTTTTACTTTAAGTATTTCATTGGATGCTGAAAATAGTAAACAACCCTCTATTCGTAAATATACCTACACATGAACATTTAAATTGCATACTGCCCTAATGTGTCATTGTCACATAATATTGTTAGTGAGAAAGAACATTTAAGATAAATCTAAGTTCTGGGAAAAATAGCTTGCTGCTAACAGCAAAAACAGTTTCGATTTGATCTCGTTAACAGCCTGCTTTTTCACGAAAAAAAGACTACAACCACAGGAATATAATACTAGTATACAATCACCCTGTTGAATGTGCGTCCAGATTATACAAATTGACTTTCAATATTACACACATGTATTTTAATATTTTAATAAGTTCGTATGGTATTAAATGTAATATCAAACGTTAAAGAATGTGTTGAACTATAGTTCGTTATATGTACATATCTACCCTGGGACCACTGAGACTGTTTTTACTGTGCAGATTGGAGGGATGATGCGTTCTTGATCTTTTGGTTATAACATGAATACTTAATACTTTACCAAATGGTGGTGACAGAAACATAAATCATAAAACATACTATCATTCTGGTTTTAACTAATAACCCACAGTAATGACAGTTAATGTTACAAAATTATCAGCTCAGATTATGAAAGTAAGAAAATATTTTATATCGTGAACACCATAATATCCAAACAAAGTACTATTTGCTATATAGGTGGATGCAAATAGACAAAACTTTGTTTAAGATTTCATATTCGATTTTGATTCTTTCACTATAGGTTGTTCTTAATCTGATATTAAGCAAAGTTATTCTCATTGATAATAAGATGGTCCGTGGTATCAAGAAATTCAACAGCATCTACATCATTAAACAACTCCAACCATTCCTAGTACTGCTTCCTGTTGCAATTAGCCTGCGTCTTGTCTCTCCTCGGGCGTGAAAGGCAGGTGTATATCTTTCATTGTTATAAATGTTCACATCAATGTCTGGTTGGCATCTACATCATTAAACAAACCCAACCCTTCCTAGTACTGCTTCCTGCTGCCATTAGCCTGCGTCTTATCTCTCCTCGGGCGTGAAAGGCAGGTGTATATCTTTCATTGTTATAAATGTTCACATCAATGTCTGGTTGGTCGAGTAATAGATGAGCGATATCATCCATAAACCTTGAAGTGGCTATGTGTAAAGGACTATCTCCATGCTGGTCTACACAGTTCACATTTGCATTATTGTCTATCAACACCTTGGCGGCTGCAAGCTTCTCCGCTTTGACAGCAACTAAAAGAGGAGTTTCAGAATTTTCATTTGGCAAATCAACAGATACTCCAGCCTGAACAAGTTTATAAACTGCAGTCGAAATACCATACCTGGCTGCACTATGAAGGTATGTATCTCCTATATTATTCTTCTTGTCAGGAAAACGTAATTTTTGTTGTAGTAGTAAGTCAATCGTTTCCATGAAACCGAAACGAATTGCTAGATGTAGAGGAGTGTCGCCATCAATGTTTTGACTGTGTTTTGGAGCATTGTTCTCTAATAGTAAAGCCACGATATCTAGCTTATTTGCTAAACACGCTAAATGAAGTGGCCGATCTAAATTTGAATTTGCACAATCGATTTGAGCATTTCTTTCCAATAATAACTGTACAACTGCTGTGTTACTGCATTGTACGGCAAGATGAAGAGCTGTATTTCCTGTGTTATCTTTTGCATCCAGGTCTACTGTTGTTTCCAGTAGAGTCGCGATATATTGTACATCCTCATTGCCCTTAATTGCTGAATATAGGGTAGGGAGATTCCTAGAACTACTAGTTGAGACGCTAGTTCCGCTAATAGCAAGAGATGAAGGTCCAGCTGAGCTTCTGGTGGCAACTTCAAAGTCCGTAGACTCGGGTGTTCTCGAACTCCCAGGATTTTCTTCGTTTATTATTTCAAGCATTTGTATTCCTTGTTCCCTTTCAAACAAAATCGGAGCTGTTACTGGAACCCTGAAATGTTCACAATTTTATTAGGGCAGAAAAAATGTATAATCATTTGCTGATATAAAAACTCCAATACAATATACAGAGCATTGACATCCTTCTTCCTACTCTACAACATCGTTCCGTCTTCATTTGCCAATAAGGTGCAAAAGAGCAGGTCGTGAAACTCCATTTATTTCATTTCATTTTATTTGCAACATTGTTGACTAGAAATAATTCATTTTGTTCGCTGATGTTTTTAATTAATTCCAATATTATTATAGGAGCTCCGTTTATTTGAAACGAATTTGTGATTCTTAATGATAGGTCATTTAATCAAATTTGCAGGTTAGTAGTTAATATGGAATCTTACCTTATGTCTACACTTTCTGGAGATATAATTGGTACACTTCTTGCGTTCATAAGCTGACGACTACTCGAACGCTCGGTTGCTGCCATTGTCGCGAAATTAAAAGGTTTGATTTCCTTCAACGGAGGTTGGGAGCCAACACTTCGTTTAATACTGCGTTTTTCAACCATTGTTTTCTCTATTGGGTCAACCGTACTACTGTTTGTCGAATCTTCCATTTTGTCAAAAAACCTACTTAAAACTCGATTTGCTCTTTCCGGTTTCACGATTTCATCATGGATATCAACTTTATTAAGAGAAGGTGATTCTTGACTATCCTTGGGAAGCATCTGATGTTCAGCTGCCACGGGAGATTCCTTATCAAGATCATCCTGCTCCGAAGACAAATCTGAGTGTTGAAATTCGAGTTCAATTTCAATAGATTCTGGAATAATTGTTCTATGAAGTAAGGCCTTGAGTTCATCTTTTTTCTGCTCGAGGTGTCGTACATCTTCTTGTGATTGTGTGGATAAAACTAGTTGAATGCACCCGCTTTCAATATGCTGTAATTTAGCATTAAATATTGCTATCAATTCTCCAACCAAATCACGCAGGCCGTTATTATTTTCGTCCACCATATTTTCAAAAATTTCCTTCTCAAGTTTTTGAGTATCAACCTTTTCTCCGTCTTTAGTGAAACGTATTTTCCATTCGCTGTATGTCTCATCATCATTACTCCAATTATCATCATTTTTCCATCTAATAGACACCAATTTATCGCCTTTAGTCACTACAATAAAAAAATGGAATTCGGTATGATATTGTGAACTGTTATATGGTATGAATAGAATAGAAAAGAATTGTAAGATCAATCTGAGATCAGATTGAGAACACATATTGCAAAGACTTATTTTACCCTGACTCTTTTTAACCCGATATATGTATTAAATTATGTAATTAATGAAATTACTACTTAACGTGTTTCAAAGTTGCTGAGTTTAATAGATGATTATTCGTTTTATGGATTTAATGCATTATAGTATAGTTTCAACACCAGTCCACTGATGATTGAAGACGCCTTTTGGTCATGTACATATATAACAATTTAAATTTGATTGCCATTCAAAAGGGTTACATACCATTAAGCAATATAAGTCATAATTCTTGAAAGAAAAAACGGTTGCTTGATTTATTTAATTTAAATATGCTGTTATCTCAACTCTATTGAAATCTCACCTTACAAAATATTAAATTTCATATAAAATATTCTCCTCTGTTGTGATAACACTCCGATTAAAAGTAGTGTTATAGAAATTATTAATCCACGTAGGAATACATTGTTTCAGACAACAAATAGAAACCCACATACAACACCAATATGTAGAAAATGAAACTCTTGAACACTGTGCAATCATTTACCTTGAAATTCTCCGGTTTCTTTCAATTTTTGTTCCAGTTCAGGATTAATAGCAATCTCAACTATATCACAATTGTTTCCGACAGTAATAAATGAAGATTCGCCAGGGCTGCATTTATATTTACATTTTACTTCATTCTTATCAGACAGTATCACAATGTCTGACGTCACATCGCCCTGAATATTGTTGTTATTGGTATCATCTTCTGAAAAATAACATTACATCAGAAATATAAAAGGTTATAAGTAAATAAAACTCCATCAGAGGCTGGGAAAATGGTAAGCAAGTTTTGGACTGGGGATACATTTGTGAGCCCGTTTATAAGGGTACCGCCTTTTATTATTTTCTTTTCTAACTGATATAGGTTAAATCTGCCTGATAATTTACATCTCAATTAAGACATTTAATCGAAACCCTTTTAGAACAGAACAGGAATCACTTCCAAACCTCAGCCCGATAGAAACGTTACTGGTTACCTTTCTGAGTGGCACGAAAAATTACAATTGCATTGTTAGTACCAACTGCCATATGGTCTGGGTGTCCTTGTATATGTACACGAAACATTGTTGCTTGGAACTGCAAGAAAATACTCAAAATTACGTTTTCAAACACTCACCGAAAGTTAAATGAAATCGTCTATTTAAGCGTTCAAAAAATTATTTGATGAAAAGTTTTCAATCAATAACTCATTAAAATGCATTCCAGATGATCTGGAAACTATTCAGTAGGCCTATTCAAGAAACAGCAGAGGATTGCCGTATGGCCGTGACCGTTTTGACTTTGGGGGGGGGGGGGGTAACGTCTAAGTATTACCGACGAACACGCGTTCTTCCGGGGGCAAAAATAACTTACACTATTAAGTTAATACTTTATACACGAACGATATCCATCGTTACAGCCAATCCTAAACTTTTGAAAACCATATCAATCAGGGGTGTATCTAGAATATGCCTGAGAGGGGGGACTGAAATTTTACAAACTAGGAAACCCGGAGAATACATCTGACGCGATTTTCCACTGGACCAAATCATCAATCAAAAACCATATGTTTTCTATGTCCTTTTTCGGCCTATTCTACGCCTTATGGACAATTTTACAAACTAGGAAACCCGGAGAACACATCTGACGCAATTTTCGTTTCCACCGGTCAAAATTATCAGTTTTCATCGGAAAACCATGTGTTTTATATAGCCCTTTTCGACCTATTCTGCATTTTACCGACAATTTCAGTAAAAATCACTTTTTATGTAGACGAACAGTTTTCCGATAACATCATAACTGACACAAGGTTTCCACTCTTTCGGTCAGCCAATTGGTTTTACCGAAGGCTCCATTCCCCCTCGATGACCGTCTAATATCGACCGATTCCGCGTTTTACCGACAAGTTTAGTAAAAATCACTTTAATGTAGACGAACGGTTTACAGATAGCATCTTAACAGACACAAGGTTTTCACTCTTTCGGTTCATTTGGGGTTCTATCAACAGCGGTTAGAGCGTTGGTTTAAAACGTCATGACGTCATTTGCTTGGATACGTTAAAAATGTCTAATCTCGATCGGTGTGTGATAGTTAGATGACCTTGAATAAGTCATCTTCACTCATAATTCCAGTCCACCCAGCTGTAAATGGGTACGGATAATCCGGGAAAGATCAATGCCAAGAGGTTTGGCCAAGGACCAGCTGGTAGAAAGGATCCCTGTCACGGCGGACTTGTGAATCTAAGTTGTTATCCTTGTAAATAGCCTAGTTGTTTCTTTCTTTCTTTCTTTCTTTTTTAACAAATCGGTTTTACCGACGGCTCCATCTAGGACCTTCTTCTATCGGTCAATTCCGCGTTTTATCGACATATTCAAATAACGAACAGCTTACCGATAACAAGGGTATCGGTTAACCAATAGGTCATAACCAACTTATACCGACCGATTCCGGTAGTTTAAGTAATAAGGGCCTTTTAATGTTGACAGTTTACTGATAACATAATAACCAACACAAGGTTTTTACTTTTTAGGTTAATTGGTTTTACCGGCAGCCCCACCTTGCCGTCTCTTATCGACCGATCAAAACCTACATAAGGTTTTGAAATTCTAGGTTAATTTATCGGTTTAATCGATCGACTCCGCGTTTTACCGACGGTTCCATTCATGACCCCTTTTTACCGACGGATTTCGCGTTTTACCGTTCAGTAAAAGTGGACCCCCCCCCCCCACGCTACGCCCCTGCGAATGGCATATTGAAATTAGGGTAAATACATGCCTTACCTGAATAGCAATAGGTACTGTGTCTCCTATACAGGCAATATTATTTCAAATTAAAGATAATTCTAGCACTTGCCTCAAACCTGGAATATTACGGAGCATAAACTGTACAGATGTACCTGTTTCTATAATGATTCGGCATTAAATGGGAGGAAATTCAACTAAATGACGAAAAAAAAAATTATGAATGAGCAGCAGTGTGTTACATATGTTTCAAAGCGTTTATTTATAAACATGAAGCTGATATTCGCACACATATACATTTTACACGCTATTTTGACTTAGGCTATTGAAGGGCAACTTATGCAAACAGATTTAATTTCACTCTCTTGACGTAATACGGCATTTTGGTATAGATACATAAATGGGCTATATTTAATATTTTATGATTATCATAGACTAGAAAATCAATTTCCTACCTGATTATGCTAATAAGGAATTTATCATTTCGTACTCAAAATCAAAAGTTTATGTCATACAAAGTGTTAAAATCAATAAACATATAAGCACACAGCAAAAGCATAGCCTATGGGATCCATTTGACGCATAGCATGACATTTACTAACGGGTCAATCTAAAAATAGGAACATTGTTAGTGTCCTTCTATTATATTATTTATTATACCTTCTGTATCAATTATATTTACGTCCTCGTGTGGCTTCAAAACAATCTGAATATTTCCTGCATCATAAACCATGTAAATACCGCTTCTTTTTACTTCCTCGTTCTCTTTTATACTTGGATATAATGATGTAAGCCTCAAAACTAAAACGGTGTATGTGATTGACATATGTAGCGTAGGTGTTATTATTTGAAAGCTTACCTTTGTGACAAAGGGAAGTTACTGGGATTCAGCCTATAGACCACAAATATATAGCAGCTTCAAGCACATTTTTGATAGCCGTTTTATTCCTAATCGTCTGGTTTATTGAGAGAATTTTTATGTCGGTTTTGACTCACAATATAGCCACATTGCAGAGCAACAATAATTCTTCGTAAGTCACAGACCGATTGATATTTAAAAAGCTACCCCAATCTGTCGAATGCAACAACAGATTGTCTATTACTGGACAGTCTGGCGGTGCATCAAATTAGCATGCAGATCCCAGCGATAACATTTGTTTTACATATACTTATACAGTTAGTATGCTGGAGGCTCGAAGAGATTATCAGTATTATTTCGACGAAAAAGAATGATTAAAACGCAACTTACAAACATCAGCTTTAATATAATCAGTTGAGTTGAGAAACGTAACGTAACCATTGTGGGAAAGGGTGAGTTTTCAGGTAGTGCTTGGTTGACAGGGGAGGAAATCGATTTTCTTATAAATATGACCTTAATGTGCGACAATGATTCTGATCGATAGGGAACAGAACCAGACCCAACTATTTCTTATACCATTAACCGGGCCACAACCTTTTTGAAGCATTTTAGTCAGGACAATCTTATAGACAATGCAAACAGTCGAAGTTTCAGCACAAGATTTAACAATGATAGGAAATGATATATAGATATGAGGATAGAAATGCATTTAAATTTAGTTTCAAACAAAGTTACTGTAACATTAGGTTACATCGGTATTGTTCGAGCAAAGTCTCAATGAGATGTTTTGCTTAGATTTATGTTTTATAACAGTTCGTTATACGTAGATTTCACATTGTCTCTCCTCATCTATACTTTCTACACTGTTTTAATTAGCTTAGATTTAGATTTTCTACTATTGTTATGTTTTGGTGTTTTTTTTCTGCACATCGGATTGCTTTTGATTGTATCCTTTTCTGTATTCAGTCTGGCTTTCTAGAAGTAAATATTGACCTTCAACACCATCTGGCTTATCTGGTATTAAAGATCTTAGTAAAGATATTTCCAATAGACAAGATGGGCGATGTTCCTCTGTAATTGGATGGGACCTTCGGATATCCTTTCTTTACGTTTGGATGGATAACAGGATTACTCTAACTTTTAGGAAATATACCGGGGATCATATTTGGTTTAAATATTAGATGAAGATATGGTAGTTCTATTGACTGGAATTGGAATTGCAAGAACTACAGACACTAATTGACAAATGCAATGGTGCAAATCGACACATCTAGACAGCATTCGTTCTTTGTGTAGATTTTGTTCCGACATATTATGTTTAAATGGTCGTAAATGTTATAAATTCGGTCCACACAGAGGTTATATAAACGAACACATTCAACAAACAAAACAAAGGATTATTATCTTTGTGTAGATTCTGAATTTATATCTAGAATCTACACAAAGACCAGACACAGGAGCTTTACATGAAGTTATTTGCTGGTTTTCGTTAAATAATGGTGGTCGTGGCTTCTTATCTCCATCAACATGTGGAAATCCGGTGACCGTGTAATATCCTTTCACGTCCCATGATTGATGGATGAATTTTGTGTAATGTTAACTGACGAGTGCTCTTAAAGCCATATCCAATTTTGCCCACCTCGAGTAGGTGGTCTCGATAGGTCCTTATGTAAAAGATTGTATAAATGTCATCTTTCCTTATTATTCCAGTCGTAGTAACCATTCTTAGCAACCTTTGCAGCTATATTATATATATATATAGGGCTGTATCTATCGACTTTAAAGTTCAAACCTTATTTAAATTCTTTAAAATGAAACAAAGAGTGATGAAGTAGATAGACAGTTTACATTTGGAACAAAGCAACTATAACTGGGTTATTATATTTCAAGGTATCATCACGATCTATGCCTATATTGAACCCTAAACCTTCAGGTTAGCGAAAGGGTCTATCAGCAAAAAGAGTCAGTGAAAACTAGAATGAAATTCCCCTGATAATCGAGACCTTAAGTGTATTAAAATGAAACATTTGTTATTATTTGATGTTTGACAGATAATATTAATACGGTATCGATTTCCAATCACTCCGTCACACTCTTAATCACCTCTTATCGATTGTACCATTCTGCCATACTGGTTGATGTAAATTTACTCCAGCCTTTTGCTTCGTTAGTTAGGTCTACCTTATACTGTACTGATACAATTCTACTGTCTGAAAACTCTCTGGGTTTACCTTGGATTGTATTATAGAAGAAGAAGGTAAGTCGGTAAATTTTTGTATACTTCAAGATTTGTTTAAATCTGATATAAGGAGTAATGAAAAGAAATAAAGATAAAAACAAATTGAAGTTGAATTAAGAAATCAAGTTATGACTATAAATAGTATAAACTCATCAATATCATTTTAATAATTCTATACCACTAAAAATAGGCATGTATCGTTTACTATGTCAAATTTTTCGAGCAATGAAGTAACAGTGTATCATATATTTTGACCTTAACCAATTTCAAAATGGGCTCATAACAGATTAGCTTGTGGTTAAAATGAATATTCCAGAAATAAGAAAAACATTTGATGAATATTTAGTGCAAATTTGATGTATGCAGTATTTCCTACACATGAAATTAACATAACAAATGCAAAAATCTATGGATTCAATAATTCAGAGAAAGGGAACAAAGCTTATGTAAATTAATCTCTATAACGACCAAATAATAACAATATGACGAACGGAAATATCAACTTGTACTTTAACATTTGAAAATAACAAAAAATGTGTACCCATAATAAAAAAAAAGGAAGTAAAACCCAAACACTTTATGAACTATATTCAGCAAATTGAATACAGTATATAAAGTTGGAGAAAACGAAAAGGGCACAGGCTATATTATTTCACTATGTTATATAACACGAAACTGAACTGAAAACAGGGATGGAATTTTAGTAAATACGGAATCTGAATGTAGTTCTTACAATCTTGAATCTAATTTGTATTTTCCCCAAAGCAGGGAAGTATTATAGGTAAATTACAGTCAGTATTGAAGGTAAATCATAGTAACTAAGTCAGTATTGAAGGTAAATCATAGTAACTAAGTCAGTTTTGAAAGTAACTTATAGTTACCAAGTCAGTATTGAAGGTAAATCATAGTATTATCATACCAAGTAGTATTGTAGGTAATTCGTGGTATGATTATACCAAGTCGTATTGAAATTAAAAAATCCCCGATCAATATTTGAAAAATAATTAAATTAAAATTTTATTGATCTCATCAAGCTTTGTGTCTTAACGTCACCACGACAACGTAATTGATATATAAACAATATGGAAATTGAGTCACATAAAATAACAAACCAATAACAAACCTATTACAGGTAATCAATACTGAATAAAACAAACTTTTCAATACTCTTTAATCAATATCAACTTTTACTGGAGGCAATTATATAGCATGTCATAGGAGGTCCAACCATGTGAATCTTATGAGTAGCCGGGCTTCTCTTTAAATAATTATCTTGGCATCGTATCCTCCAGGATTTGACCCCGATATACTTAAGAATCCATATATCCTTAAGTGTTTAAAGTTTCATCTTTGTTTTTGTGACATAAACGTTCAAAACAAATATTTACATTTCATGCCATTTTATAGTTGCCATGAAATCAATATTAGAACAAATCATATTTGTGTCGCATCAATTTCGATCACTAAGAAGACAACATAAAAAAAAAACAATAATACAATTTAATGGTTTATTCTTCTTCACAAATATCAATGTGTAAGACGAAGCCTGTCATTCGGAAGATATTTATTCTGCTGCGATGGCATTCGGTAACCGCCCGGCTACTTCAGTAAATTTCTGTAACTCAAGTTTAGACTCGGGCTTGAAAGGAGTAGGGATTTGCTTCAAAGTTTGCTGATTACTAGAAGTTCATTATACTTTCACGGTAAAAGAGTCCAAATTATTATGAGTGCTAGGTGTGTCTCTTTTGTGAGCAGAATGAAAATTATATTAATTTATGACTTTTTTGGCACTCCGACAATATTCCAGAAGGGAAAAACTGTATTTAAAATTGAAAATTTTCAGTATGTTTGTTACAGGTATAGTATGACTAATGATTAGATACAACGTTAATATAATGCATTCATTAGTTTCCTTTATTTTATTGTGATATAGGCAGTCTGGGTAGGACAATACATTGATCATTTATTAGATTGTCATCGTCCATTTACAGACAGTATGTATAGTTCTTCTTGAAATGAAAAAAAAAAAAACACTAAAGGGTTCGAAATTTCGGGATTATATTTGTGAATTATTTCCTTGAAAACAAAGTAGTAGTTTGAATAAAGATAAAGTTTGTATATTGCGGACCCTATATACGAAGGTCGACTGAAAAGTTTTAATCTCAACCCGTTCCAATTCGATGAGTAACAACTATAATAGTTACAAATTGAGCCAAAAGGCATCAGGATTTTCTTCAAAAAAAGCATTAATTATTTTTGGACGTTCCGGAATCAGACGCTTTACTATCATAACCTTTGACACCTTATTTCAAGCTATTAACAGTTCATAAGACATATCGATATCGTGAAGGACACTTGTGTGGGGTAGTTTTGATGTCAATATCAATTTCCCTGCAAAATGACGTCGATTTGTAAAAGTGTATTTGAAGAAGTGTTGAAGATGAAAATACATTTGTATGGTGGCCGATGAGAGCAGGGGTGTTTTTTCATGAAATAAACTATATTCTAACAATCGAAATGTAGTTCATTTGACATTTCATTTTACTTTACATTTCATTTCACTTTGAGTTTACATTTCATTTTACTTTGAGTTTACATTCATTTTACATTTCATTTCATTTTACTTTAAATTTCTTTTTACTTTACATTTCATTTTACTTTACATTTCATTTTACTTTGAGTTTACATTTCATTTTACATTTCATATCATTTTACTTTACATTTCTTTTTACTTTACATTTCATTTAACTTTACATTTCATTTTACTTTACATTTCATTTTACTTTACATTTCATTTAACTTTATATTTCATTTTACATTTCATTTCACTTTTAGTTAGCAAATCATTTTACTTTTGACTTTACATTTGTTTTATATTGTTTTTTACTTTTCAAATTAAAAGTAAATGCAAAAAATCACACATAGCAGCCTATGAGGGCAGTAGTGTCTTGGTCATACGAATTTAGTCCGTTCTATTTTTAGAAATCCTCTTTCTCCCTTCCTTTGGGGGTGTTTGCATGCCCATTTTGGACTAATTTTTGGTCTAGATTTGAAATTTGATGTCTGAAATTGCATTTTCTTTCAGAATTTCTGAGATAATGAGAAATTTTATTGGCGGAAGGTTATTTCTAAAAATAGTGGTTTTGTGTGCAGTGACAGTCAAGCGGAGGTTGATAAAATGTAGTGGTTTACTTTCATTTTGTTTAGTTCAAAATTTTCATGGTCATGCTATATTGGATTTTTGTACAGAAACCAAGTATTGGCCTGGCTTTCATGTGGCATATAAGAAAGTTTTCAACGAGATTTCTGGAAAAAGTTCTAGAAGGTTGAATTTTGTGATTTAACATGGAAATAGATGGCAAATGAATTAGCGGACTAAGTCCTTATCACCAAGACGTGTCTGAGAGTTACTCGCCCCTACGTAAATCCAATATGGCAGCCCCCATGACATGGATTTAAATCAACTTTCACTTTCAATTAATAATATGAATAAGGCATGGCCTTGAATGAGAGCGCAGACTACGGCTATAGTCTGGTCGTTAAACGTTTTGACCGGGAAAAAATTCGTATAGAAGCAAATTTGGTATCACAAGAAACAGCATTTTCAGTGGAATGACATATCCAAAATCCGCTAAAATCCGCCTTGGAGAAAAAAAATTGTGAGCATTTGAATATTTTGCATATTTTGTGCATATTTTCGTGTAATTTGTACAAGCATACATTTTTATTCGACAATTCAGTTGCCATAATGGATAATTTTTAGACCAGAGGGTTAAGGAAGGGAATCATTTCGGGGTTTTCTAGGGTTATTTTCGATGAGGAATTCAAATATGATGGGTAAACGGGTCGCAACATATGCGAACTTGGTCAAATCGGGGTCAAAAGGTCAAATACGGGTCACATTCCCTATGTGGTATATCTCGTAAACGACACATTTAAGGCTATCAAAATGTATTATGGGCCTATAGACGGTTTTTTTCAGTTGTCGCCCCTAGTTTAAATATCTGCCACTAGAGGCGCTGTTGTGAAATCCGCCATTACGAGAGTGAAATTTCACGTCGAGTAGGCCTAATCTGATCGCAATTTTTGTGCCATTTCACTAGCCTTTAGAAGATATTTGATCCAATTTATATTTAATTAACTCTATTTTACTGACTGTCTACGTGGGCAGTGTTTTATTGAAATTCGTGCTGATATTACCCGTCATATCGCATTTTTGGATAGTTTTTGTGTTTGTTGTCATTTGTGACCCAGTTTTATTTATAAAAATATGATTGCCCTACTTGAATAATTGAAAGAATTTTAATGAAAGCAGTTCACTTAATTTTCGTGATTTGTTTTCTTGATGATTTGTTGAAAAGAATAAATTATCAAATTAAATAGTAAGCATTTTAATCTTTCATTCCCTTCACCTATCACTCATATGTCTCACCCAAAGCCACTTATTGATATTCTTGTAGGCCTACTTACATTCAGTCTTAGCTTTGCACTATAATTTTTTTTTCTGAGAAGAATAGTTAATTGACAAATAACTTTCGAGGTCTGAAGAAATGAGGATAGCTAGTTAGTGCAAATGCAATGAAAAACAGAAGGTAATAAGCATTTATTTAATGATGCGGGTGGGAAAATATATATAACAAAGTCAATATCTGATCTATCCATATTTTACATAATAAATAAGCATCATTGTCAATTTCTCGAATTAAATCATCCCTCAAAATAGCCAAATAATTAAGGATTTCAATTTGTCAGTAAGAACAGGAATCTAAGAACTAAATATTTTACTGGCAAGACTTTTAGAAATTCCAAAGCGTCTACATAAATATTAAATTTAACCTTAGCATCATAAGAACAAGTAATATTTGACCTGCAATAACTAATTAGGCCTAAAAGGTGAAAATATTGAAAGCAGTCCTCAACTAATTAAAAAAAAAACACCTCTTTCTTCACACCTGTGTATAATAAAGAATCATTGTCATTAATCAAACAGGTAGCTGCTCTTCGTTCCTATCTATCGATAACTTCCGTTTTTTCACAGCCGCACCTGTTAATGTATCATCACGCCTCAATAACTTGCGCCTGCCAGGTGTAACAATCTCCTCGTAACCAAGCTTTAACTTAGGAATGGGATTTTCTGGCGTCGGAACTCCTCAAATACAATGTTCAGAACAAACATAAATTTTCTTTGGTAGAAATTTGCGATTGATAGCCTTCATCCATTCGAGTTGAGCTGGTTCATCATTAGACGGCATCGATAAAAATCGGAAAGGTAACAAACATGGACATTCTTCGTGGGTAAGGTGATGAACTTCAAACACCATTTCCTTCCACTGGTTGATTTTTCGCCTATTATTGGTACAGCCGTTGATCGTACAAGATGTTCCTCCACTTTGATCCATTCTTTTTCACTTTGATCGTTGAACAACGAAAAATTTATGTAAACAAAAAATATTTCGCCTTGACGCCATTAACTAATACGTGAAACGGGAACGAGGGTAATGGCGGACATGTCACGTGATACTCTAATGGCCGCGCCCATGGTTTTGGCGGGAAATATGAATGGACCCGCCTATAGGAAACCACTATCAAAAATGTGAAAAAAACACATCATTTTTTCGTTATGACGTCATCCTGTCTTATTTATGACGTCATCGTCCATATTTTGTCTGTTAAACTTATCCATCTACGGGGCATTTATAGGAAATTATGACGTCATCACTTAAATCACCCTGAAATCGGGATAGTGGGTCTTATAGCTATTCACAGTTATATCATCAATGAAGTATTTGTTTCTAGATTTCTGCATCAGAACAAACATCGTCGGTTAAGAAATAGCAGCCGAGGTAACCATGATAACTTTCTCCTCGCCAAGCTCGGGGACCACCAAACGTCTCTTGTTCTCCGCTCAATTTTTAACCGAAATTTATAAACACAGATATTCTGTTTGTGTTATATTTTCAAGAGAGACTGTAGCCGAAGGTATTTAGTTCAATACAATCAAATATAAGCTCGGATAATCAGCAAAATCTCAGCTAAGAACAAAAAGAAATATTAATGGCCACGGCGCCTGGAGTTTAATAATACACAAATTGTTCACCGAGTAATTTATTATCATGCGACATGAACGTAAGCCTACATGTATAATGCGAAAAGTTCAGTTATCATCCTCTTCGTCAACAGTAACCTTTTCGGAGTTTTCTCCTCTGCATTCCCCACAGGCGCTAACGCATTTGATCCCATGTTTGCGACATGAGCAGCTGTTGCTACCGCATTGATTTCTGGTTGCTGTCTTACACTTCCATCTTACAAATTTCAACAAATCCTCGGGAGCTGCATCCATGTCAGTTGAGATTCGCGTAAGTACTTGATTTGCAACTTTCCATCCCCATTGCGTTGGGTCCAGGTAATCATTCGAGAGCTTTAACCAAAGTGTGACTTGCAAGTGAACTCTCAAACTATGGAAATAAGCAGCTCTCTTTGTAGGTGGAAGTTTTTGTGGATCAATTATTGTCTTGATAGTCGACATCATCTGCATATATTTCAAATAACGTAGATTATTCAGAGTGTCATGTTCTTTGCCTCCGTATAGGATAATGTATAACCTTTCACCGGCTGCCCCAATCTGCTCCGCAGTAGCCTTTGGATTACTGATTATACCAGATAGATCTTGCAACTCTTCTGACTGAGTAATCTTTTTCAACAAAACGGTTTTTCCATGTCCATATGTCGCAGAGGTGGTGTCACATCCGCTCCATGCATGGATGAACAAGAGATTCGATATAACTTCTTTATCTGTTTTCTTGATCAAGTCTTGAATTCTCCATAACCTCAAACCTTGCTTTGTTCTGCTAGTTTCTGAGTGAAAATGTACATCGGCCACGTGCTTCCAATGATACATGAGGAGAACAAGTACATCCGTATCATCTGCAACAACACTCACTTCTCTTCCTCCGCTTGCTAATTTTAGAGCACTTTCTACAATCAATGTATCAGCATCTCCAGTACTAGCAATGCGATGAATTGACTCTTTTCATTCGAGAGGAATGTCTGTTGGTCTCCATGGGCCCTGATAGATTCATTTAATTGAATATATGCACAGGTTTTTCCAATTCTTCGCTGGTGCTCGTGATCCTTGATAGACGGACCGTTTCCATAGCCATCAAATACTATATAACAGTCACCATATCTTGCACGCACATATTTCACATATTGCTTTGATATCTCCTTGTACGACACGTTCTTTTGCCATTTAACTCTATGGAGAAGAGCCCCACCATCTATAACATGCATTGTAGATCGGGAAGTTTCCTCGGAAGATTGAGCACTGTTTCCAAATATTTTGCAAGCTGTGACTTCAGTGGTTTGCGCATGAAATTGTCCTTAAAAAGTGAAGTTGGTAACGCAGTGAGCTCATAGCTGAAGTATGGACCATATCATCCCCCCTCTGTGCGATAGCTATCAGACGATGAAACGGGTGATGTGGATGGATGTGGACTTTCTGTAGATCAACTAGGATCCCTGGATACAAATGATCTTAAATCTTTACTTTTCTTTTCAAAGATGCTTTCATAATATTGATGTTATCGAGCTGTTTCTGTATCTGTGCACCAACCTCTTCTGTATTCTGACAATTAGCACCATCACCATCTGTTGCTGTTAAACCCGATGATATTGAGCGCAGTCTTGACTCATCTAAATCGTATGGCTCGTGTTGGTCAAACCAACCTTGAATGGTGTGCATGTCCGCGAAACCCCGAATGCTCCTTGTCGTCCCTAGGTCTGTGTGCTGTTCGCTTGTCTTGTGTTTGACGTTTGTATCTGGTCACTTCGTCGTAGCTGATGGAAAACCCTAACCGTGAAAATTCATTGTTCAGCCACTTCGATCCAAACACATGATCCAGTTCAACACCTAAGCCAAAAAAATCTTAGAAATATTCATGTTTTCAATGTTATTTCAATTTTATCCGTGATGTTTGTGTTTAAGAATAACGTCGGCTGCTATAGGGAGTAGGCCTAATGCGTTATTATATGTGTAATTGATTCAACATCGAGTTTTAAGTAACTATTACTTGTCAAATTTATTTTCTGTTAACAAATATCAATGTTTCATAAATAAAATGTAGATATATAATGGTTAAAACTCGATAATTGCCGATATCACGACGTCGACTAACGAATAAAACAAACCCTCCCTAAAGTATGGTGGTCACGTTGTACCATGACGTCATTTGTTATGAAAAATACCATACGCTACAGAATGAATTTCAAATGATCATAAAAAAATTTTCCCCACATCGGAATTTAGCGGATTTTGGATATGTTGTTATTCTCAACATTCTCCTTCTTTTGATACTAAATTTGCTTCTATACAAATTATTTCCGGGTACCCCTATATTTTCAGCTTCAACAGCCAGACTACGCAAAATAATGTCATTCATTGAAAAATTTCGACGTCATAAATAGCGTGTGTCGTCAGAAATGCCCTGTCAACATAATTTCGACTGCAAGACAACTCTTATATGAGATAAACTTGTTTATGGAAATCCCGCATAAAAAATTAAGATTAAACGTAAGGTGTTTAAATAGGGTACAAAACATCTATTTTAATGTTTGTGAAAGAAATGTAATTTATTTTAAGAATTCCAGAATATTCACTTCGAGACTACCTTGATTGACTGCGACCTAGCTGTAAACAAACATGGCAGCCCTCAGGGCAGCCATCTTTTTTTTTTTTTTTTTTTTTACTACCAGTGGTGCAAAGTTCTTCTGATGCATATTCATGTATACATGTTACCATAAGAGAGAGCTGCGCTCTCGACGGCGACGACGGCGACGACGGCGCTCTCATATAGTAATAAATATCAGCTATGGCTTCAAACAAACGGGCAAAATTTAAACAAAAAGTAAAAAATAAGAGGCAAAAGATTGAAGAAAAGTCAAATTTGGAATCAATAATTGATCAGCGCTTGAACACATTAAGTGATGGAAATGTTGAAATTAGGAAACTTAATTCATAACTTTTTGGTTGCTTCCGACACATATTATCAATGTCAAATTCAAATATATCCAATAATTGAACAGTATTGTCAATTAACTTTCCTAATTTCAACATTTCCGTCACTGGAATGGGGATGACTTTTTTTTTCTTGGATCAAGAACATTACACACTAATTCATTTTCATGGCGAGAGCTGCAAGAGTTTTTAATGTTTTCAATTGTATACTCATCATGAAGGAAAGGAATAAACTCCACGGGTGTATTTCTGAGCCTTTCCTTACAGCTCAGCAGACAAGCGCTGATTCCAAATTTGACTTTTCTTCAATCTTTTGCCAATTTTGCCATAGCTGATATTTAATATCATATTAATTGAAAGTGAAAGTTGATTTAAATCCATGTCATGGGGGGCTGCCATATTGACTCAGACCGCCAATTCATTTGCCATCTGTTCCAATGTTAAATCACGAAATTCAACCTTCTGTAGCAGGGGGTTTTGGGCTCCTAAATGCGACACAGTGGCCCGATTCTCCCTACATACATTCCAGGTTCAGAATGCTGTGAATTGCAAGGAAATAAATGAGAGAAGAATACAACTTACAAGTTTTATTATAGACAAAACTAACATCTACACATACAAAACTACAAAACGTAACACTACACCATAAAACAAGCCCTACACCCTAACATATTTACGGGATTACAAGAGTTGAAAATGTATGTCACTTGAAAGCCTGGCCAATACTTGGTTTCTGTACAAAATTTCAATATAGCATGACAAACCCCCAAAGGAAGGAGGAAAGAGGATTTCTAAAAATAGAACGGGCTAAAATGTTTTACTGGACTGAGTCCTATATTGGATTTAAGTAGGGGCAAGTAACTCTCAGACACGTCTTGGTGATAAAGACTACACTAATAAGTAAGTACTGGATGACCAAGACACTCCTGCCCTCATGGGCTGCTATGTGTGATTTTTTTTGCATTTACATTTAATTTGAAAAGTAAAAAAAAAATATAAAACAAATGAAATGCAAAGTAAAATGAAATGTGAAGTAAAAAGAAATGTTAAGTAAAATGAAATGTAAAGTAAAATGAAATGTAAACTCAAAGTGAAATGAAATGTAAAGTAAAATGAAATGTAAACTCAAAGTAAAATGAAATGTAAAGTAAACTGAAATGTAAACTCAAAGTGAAATGAAATGTAAACTCAAAGTGAAATGAAATGTAAACTCAAAGTGAAATGTCAAATGAACTACATTTCAATTGTTAAAATATAGTTAATTTCATGAAAAAAAACACCCCTGCCCTCATAGGCCACCATACATTTGTCAAAGTGAAACAATAATTTTGAGATTAATTTGTAAATGTTCATAACAAGTTCAATTGTCGATTTATTAACTTTAATGATGAAATATATAAGCTCGAAGATGAAATGTCGATGTGTGAAATTGTCGATTGTACAAATGTAAATTTGTCAAATTTGTCAAATTCACTTCTTCATTTCTACATTATGCACTTTTAACAAATCGACTAAACACTTTGTCATTGTGCAATGAAATTGATATCAAGTGATGTCATACTCACAGGTAATGTGAAAGGCCTTTCAAAGGCCAATGTTTTGATGTTTTGATGAGCCCTTTAAGTTGCAGGTAATTGGTGATATTCAAATTGATAAGTTCATGTATTTCTGGGGATTTCAATACATGTAGTTTATAAAAAAGACGATGATAATACGACGCCATTTACGTTCTTATAGCTATGATTCTCAACATGGTTGTATTTTTCCTCAATCTGATTGAGAAAATTGTACTTAAATTGTTTTAAAATTGTTTTGATATGATAATTTTATCTATATTAGGTGTTTTAGTGCAATAAACATATTTTAAACTTTTACGTATGTAAATATACAGAGTGGTATTCGTTTCCATTTCCATGCTGGCTAAATTTCAGACAAATCCACGTTTACAACCTTCTCAACGACAGTGAACCAATAGTTACATTGTCTAGTTAGTCTTGTTTTCCAAGAAGATTACCGACAATTTTATGTGGAAATTTGAAGCTAAGTTTATCATGCTAGTGGTTTCTACGAACATAGGTCATTTGTGATTTTCCAATGACTTATAGCAGCATATTAAAAGGCAGTCCCGTAGTTGATAGGTATTTGTATAAATCAACAGCTGGATCACAGAGGACTGCAATTGTATCGTTTTTTTTGTTGTTTTTTTTTCAGCTATAGGTTGCGAGAAAAACTCTTTAGACGAATCTATCATGCTGCCATCAAAATAACCAATATTTGTTATTCAGCCATATTTGCCTCTTTGAATGACCTCGTTTTTCTTAGATGGCAATAAAAGTAAAAGGAATAGGCTGAAAATGGGCGTATTAAAATTGACAAGAAACAGATCAGATCTGTTGGTGGTCGATAATATGGACACATAGTACAGATAACTTTAAAAGAACGACAGGATATTTTAACGTCCTCCCCAGTATCACAATTTGGGACCCTGTTCAGTTCTAAATTAAAAATTAATTATACTTAAATCTGTATACACAATTATATTTTCCAAATAATATTTTTGTCGAACTTGAATGGAAACTGCGAAATCAAAGTCATTCTTTCTATAAAATCACTTCGCAGTACGTATATAAAATTTCTTTGCTCACCAGTATACTATGATCTAGTTTGCATGTAAAGTTCGTACATTGGATTTGATAATATTAATATACATGTACCACAATTCGGATGGTAATAAACATCTTCTATGAAAGATCTGAATCACAGAGAAATAAATCCAAATTAGCCAAAGAGAAAAATAGGACACCTAGTATATTGAAGTGAAGCGGTATGTATTCTATATTGAAATATAAACTATGTTGTTTGTATTGAATTGATTCTCTGAAGAATCTATTAGAATTCTATAGACTTTAGACTTCATGTTAATGGCTTTCTACTGTCATATAGAGAATGACAATAATTACTCAAATAATATTTTATACTGAGTTGAATCAGTATGTATTTAAAGACAGGTTCCCACGTCTGCTAGACTAATCAAAATAAGACTTTCTATTTTTTATTAGCTTATATTTTTTACGCATTTTACTCCATTTTAAAGACAAATGGCACAGTGCTAATAACGCTCAGTTTGTAATGCATCGTGCTCGGTGATATCTATCGTGTTTAATATTTCTGACTACTCGTGTGTCTGTAACGATCAAGATATTTCTGACTACTCGTGTGTCTGTAACGATCAAGTTACGAATACTGCATGCATGCATTATTGAAATTTAAAGATGGCGGCATGCCGTGAAGTAAAGTAAAGCAGAGCAATCCTAGGACACAACATCCAATAGTACAAGTGAATACCCTCGTCGTTTCATTTGTAGTCTTGTAGTAAGCCACCATATTCATATTATATGTGACAAAGTCGATGCGCGTGCGGAAAGTAGTGAAATGAGCGCTGATAAAATAATTATCTAAAAAGCTGTAAGAAACATTAACTAAAACGAGTTAATGAGATAATGGGACATTAAAATTTATATATTTTTTGTTTTATATATGATGAGGGAATCCATTCTGAATCTTAAGTTATTGTAGAAACGTAATTGATGACATTGTTGACTGGGCTTTATCGTGAAGTGGATGGCAAATAAGTCTTACAAAACAGATACCTCTTCATTCTAATTTGAACACATATATTGATTGATTCTCTATTATTATGTTGCAATATAGTCTATAAGTTATTTAATCTCAGATCTGTTAGAGAAATATTATAGATAGATAGAAGTAGCCTACGTGTATTTTCATGGACAGATGAGTGATTTTTCGAGTTCTAAATTATTTGCATGTGATCCAAGAAATGCTCAAAACAGAGCAATGGTAGCTTTTTCATGGCTGTTGTATATTTATAATATAATATATGTCTTTTTAGAGACTCGACAATAAAATCACCATAGGTCAATGCGGAATATCACGACTTCATTCACTTCACAATTTTAAGGTCATATTAGGCATTAGCCTACTCTTTTTGCTATTTTCAACTGTCGAAGGATCATTAACGTGCACAGCCTGTAGCACACGAGGGCTCGGATTAGGGTCCCACCAGGACAACGAGATGTATTTTCCATGTCAGTCCCCCCGACCTGCATTAGGGGAAAAGGTTTTGGAAATCCGAAAGTTCATCTCGACGTTTGTCTGGATTGAAACCTGGACCCGCATCTAACATCGCGGCTCACTTAAGTAGGTCTTTAAGAAGAATTAATAATTTGTAAATCGAAAAGGTGGAAATCAACCTTCAATCTTACAAATTAAAAATAAAATAAAGGAAAATATCAATTTTTTCCACTCAATAAAATTACAACCCACACACACATCGTTTTTGTTATCGTATTATGAATTTGATATTTTATTTTGATTTAGTTTCAGATTTTCAGAAGTTCAAAATGGAAGTCTCCAAATTTATGATGAACGCAAGATGAAGTCAAATATATTCTATTATGTTGGTCTGTGTGTAGTTAGTTTAGTTTCGTATATAGGTAAGATTGACGTATTTAACTACATTTTTTAAGTAACATGGAGGGGATTAGACTTTATATAGTTAAAATTAGTCTACGGAAAGGTTAGGTTAGTAATTTGATAACAAAAAAATAATATGCGATGTAGGGAGGTTTATTATGGGGAGTTTTCCCATATGTAACGATGCAATGTGTGTAAATCACTCTTTCAAATTAAATAGACTTATTTCTTTCCATTCTTTAAGAGTCTTCGTTGGTGCCTAATTTAACCTGTTATGACTGCTCGGACAGTTTTAAAAACTTCTGGAACCCTTGGTCAGCATGTCAAAAGAATCTCAGCGGTGTAGCACTTAGAGAGTGTCATGAAAAAGATAAATACTGCAAGGTGAGTATACCTGGGTTGCACGACAATCTGTATATGAAATCAAATTCTATATTTTTTAATGAGAAGTTTTGTAACCTTAAAATTAATAGCCGCTATCATCAAGCCCTTCTTTGTTTACGTAAAGCTTGGACGAAAGATGGCCAGGTATGGTTGTAAAATATATGTAAAAGTAATTGGCTATTGAATTTGGTTGTATATTCACGTCATTTTGGTGATTTTTTAATTGAAATAACAACGTTTTATATATTGTCGTCACCCCTGTCGGTCCATCGATCCATCTGTCCACAATAGTGAACGCTATAGAGATTACACTTTTCATCTGCTTTGAATAGAATTTGGTGTAGTCATTTATATTGAGATCTTGAGCATGTTCAAAATTGACGAGTTTTCAATGAACGCTTTTTGGTTGCCCTTGACTAAATCAACACATGTCGAAATTGGCTTGTGAACGCGATAGACTGGAGTTTTCATCCCACCTATTCCCTTTTTCTCTGTATTTTTACTCTGAGGGCAATCGTTATACGTCGTCAACAGGAATGCTGTTTGGAAATGCCTCTAATGCAAGCAAATCTAACATAATTCTAAATAATAGAGCTAAACATCTCTCAACACTGACACTCAGGTGTTTTTACAATTTTCTAATATGTGCGAATCTAATCCATTTAAATGTCTAAAACTGTCTAATTTAGATAAAAAATTTCTTCAATAAGTCACCCCTTAAATCTCATAATTTTAGTCTCTAATTTACCGTTATTTTTTGTCAATGATTGCTGGACAACCTGTATTTAGATACATCTGTTTTCTATTCACCGATTCTTAAGTAAATAATAATAAATAATATTAGTTTATTTACATGTCACCTTCCAGTATAAAAAAAACAAAAAAACTAAGTTTGCAAGTTAAAGTAAACAAAGGAAGCCAGCCGAATCGGCTTATGAGACATGACTTAAAATGGACATTTAAAACATATAAGAAAACAATTAAAACGTTAAAATATCAAACAGTTTGTAAAAACAAATAAAATTCATAAAATAGAAGAAACTATAACATGTATGTAAAAAATAAAGTTAAATATCACATTTTAGAAACATATTAAAATAATCAATGATTTAAACTTCTCCTTATTTTTAACATTTGTTCTAAAAATTTCCCAAGATAATACTGTGCGTTTGGGTTACACATAATGAAATTAAACTTCTCTTCTAAATTCATATTATCTGTATAAACCTTGTTAAAACTGGATTTTAAAAACGGTTCTCTTATGTTAGAGTATGCTGTGCATTTTAAAATAACATGGCACTCATCTTCAATTTCGTTAAAACTACAATATTTACATAATCTCTCATTTAATGGGGTGGGGGGTTTCGTGTATCGTCCTGTCTCTAAGGCAATGGGTAATGATCCGCTTCGTAATTGACTTATAAGTCGCCTCTGGTATCGGGATATTTTAGGATCAAGTGCGTAATTTTCTATAGACAGACAAAATTTAAAGTTGCGATATGTTCTGAGCTTATTTCCGTTTAGTACAGTTTTTATCATTGAATACATCATTTTTCCAATCATCTGAATCAATTTTTACCAGTTTTAACATACATTCTTTGACAATAGATTTGACAGACCAGGACAGTTTCAAGACTAATTCATTTGCATTTATAGAGTTACCAAATCTTAAAAACATTTTTATACCAGGAAAATTTGCGTGTAGACTGTGATAAGTTCTTTGTGAGGTGAAATAAATGTCTATCCTGAGCCACTCTGAAAAGTTTACATAAAAGCCGGATGCATTCAGCTTTTTGCTTGGTGAGACATGAGTTGATCAATTATCATTTAAACCGCTTGATACAGTCACATGTCAAGTGAACGATCTTCCCGTCGGGCCAAAAGTACTAAATGTTTTCGTCAAGTAGACCTGACCATTCTGTACATCAACGAAATATCTTGCCAGAATGGCCTCAGGTTCTCGCGTGTCAATCCCAATTTTGCACTCCTGCCCTATACACAAGTTCCAAAGCGCCAGGACTAGGCGCATGTACTAATTTTCTTTTTTAGCCACCAGTTTTTCGGATCTTCCAATTACCTTATTGCCCTCTTTCATTATAAAGATTTAATTTATAATTTTAGTAATGAGGCTAGCATACGTTAGAAATGACTAGACTACTAATCTTATACTATATTAACGGATAAAATCATTATGTGTAGTATATTTCTGTAGATTCAAATCTTTCTCCTTGATGTAAGATACTTTCAAATGAACAGCAATGTAGCCTATACTGCTGAACTTCATAACTATATAACTTATAAAAATTATTTCTGCTTGCAGGTTGAGAGAGTTTCGATCAAGTCCATTACATTGAAAATAACACGTGGGTGTGTTTCTGAATGTCTGTATGGATGTAAAGTTTATGGATATGGAATAACTCAATTGATATGTACATCATGTTGCCAAGGTTATGCGTGTAATACAGACAATTCCTCCACAACCATATCTGTTTCATGGATTGTACAAATTTTGATATCTTTTAGTTGTTGGTATATTACAGTTAATAGTCGTGAATAAAACCTGCTATTAGAACTATTTGATATTTTTCGAAATATTTTATTGCTAAAGTGAGTGGATGGATCATCTTTATCACTAAAAGAGATGCGCAATGGTCAAGGCAAACCAATTAAGCGTCACAATAGGGTTTCTAGTTTGCTTCATTCATAACGTCTGCAATTCATGGTCATGTTTTTCCAAAAGATATTTGGTGTAGGCAGAATTCAAAATGACAGAGAATGCAAAAGATTTGAATGCTACATAATAACCGCTTTCATATACCGTTCGATTGAGGGCAGAATTGAAACAGACGTGCGAAACCTATACTATAGGCGAACTCCGTCAAAATTAATATAGTCGTAATTGTTTTACTGCTGTTTTTTTTTTTTTTTTTAGCTGCTTGGCATATAACGTGGATAGTAAAGCATGCTATTCCTGAAGACTGCAATGTAATAATAATGGCGTTTATTTGTAACTCTCTTCAGAGAACGAAAAATCAATTAACGGTCAAGTTAATTATAATAATCAAAAACTTCATTATATACATTTTTTCCTTTCTTTTAAACTGATGTACAAATTAAAGTACACACTGCACTGCCACCCCTCTTGCAGTGCCTGTTCCAACTGTAGAATAGTGATAGTTCGATGTGCACGAAATCTTAGTTTGGGCCTTTGTTACATTTAAACAGTCCTCAGAAATACTCAAGCTCTAAGAAAATCGCAAAATACCTTGAAATATACCTCAAACAAAAAAATTCACTTTTCACTTTTTTTCCGTGCTGTACGCGGCTGGTCTCCAGTCAGTCTGAAAATTGTGTGTCCTGTTGACAAAGTCTACAATTGAAAATGCGTTGTAGTCTTTTTATATAGATAACCGCTATTGCACGACGGGAAGGATAACTCTTTGATTATCAAGACGAACCGTTTTCCAATATGGCGGGACGTTCGTAATATCTTAAGACATTATGGTTTTTCAAACACGGATAATTATGGATACACATGGATTTGAAGGCTCAAATTTCAAAGGTAAGCTCTGTAGACTATTTCTGATTAGCTAAGCAAAAGAGTTCATGTGTTTGAGGCTCTCGGATGATTGTTCGAAACAAATCAAGCCTGGGCCCCTTTAATGGGTGACATGTCAGGAGAGGGTGATGGCCAAGGCAAAAGCCACATGTTTTGAAAATTTAGGAAGTCCATTGTAAGCCTTGCGGTGTGGGGTCTGGCATTGTCTTATTGAAGGATCAACATCTGCCTTGTAGGGGACAACCCTAAAGTAATTTTGAAAATCTATGAAAAATAAGTTGTTTACTTTCTTTTATACATCAGTTTATATTAAGAGATTTATAGAGAAATGAAAAGAATTTTAACAACTTCTCTTGTCTTTGTTGATTCCCTGTCATTCAGAGACGCATTTTTAAACACAGTGCTTTAGGCATACTTATTTTAAGCTCACAGTCAGATAGTCACATGTCTTATAGGCACAGCGTTATTTGGTCCATTGCAAGCCTTGTGGTGTGGGGTCTGGCATTGTCTTGTTGAAGAATCAACATCTGCCTTGTAGGTGACAACCCGAGAGTTAGTTTGAAAATCTATGAAAAATAAGTTGTTTACTTTCTTTTATACATCAGTTTATATTAAGAGATTTATAGAGAAATAAAAAGTATTTTTACAACTTCTCTTGTCTTCGTTGATTCCCTGTCATTCAGAGATGCATTTTTAAACACAGTACTTTAGGCATACTTATTTTAAGCTCACAGTCAGATAGTCACATGTCATATAGGCACAGCGTTATTTGAGCACAGTGATTTATGCACACCTCCAATAAGGCACATATTCAATTAGGCACACCCTTTTTAGGCACACTAATTTTCGGCACAGCGTCATTTAGGCACAGCGTCATTTAGGCACACCTTAAATTAGGCACACCTCCAGTCAGGCAAATATTCAATTAGGCACACTTATATTCGGTGCTATGTCGGATCACGACCCTCAAAAGCTAGACTACGGAAAAAGCGAGATTATAGTGGAAAAAAAAACATACGATAGGTCTGGTATCACCATCACAAATTTAAATTTCCTGAAATGCAAGTGGTAGGGGTAAAGCTGCGCAAAATCCAGACTAGCCTTAATTCTGAACAAGGGTAAAGGGCACACATAATTTCAGATACGAAGGTTGAGAAGGGGAATGACTTCGATTACAATTTTTCAGTGAGTAAAGGTTGTAACTTTGTAACAATAGCATAGTCACAGGAGGTATAGGTTTTAAGTTCTATTTGAATAAACAAAATGTGTGTTAATATTCAAATGTTCATTGTAACGGTGTCAATACGGCTTGATCTTCCTTACATCAAAATGACTCCATACTTTTTAATATGAGTGCGTGTGTGCTTACTAAGTGACAGAATGTACCTTCAAGTCTGTAGCAAAAATGACTTGTGCCACAAGATTAGGTGTGTCTCAATGAATGTGTACCTGATTGAAGGTGTACCTAAATCGCTGTGCTGTGCATAAATAACACTGTGCCTAAATGACGTGCTTATCTGACCGTGTGCCTAAAGAAGGGTGCCTAAAGAAAGGTGCCCAAAGTACTGTGTGGTGTGCGTAAAAAAGTGAGCCTAAAGGGCTGCTTACCGTCTTTGTCGCAGCGGTATGCATTCTTCTCAACCTTCACAATGATTGTTTCCGTGTGTTCATTATGTCTTGGGCATACAACTCTGTCAATGTTATTGAAAATACGCGAGAAGAAAATTGATTAAAAATAAAATATTCTTGCCTACTCTTCTACTGTGATTTTCATAACGGTGAAAATTAAAGTTCACTTCAACCAGAAATTGCATTGACGTTGGTGTTCAGATTCCATGCTACAAAAGTGATCCACCAACCTTCCTAAAATAACTGGGCAATACTAATGGCCTTGAATGGATATCCCAGTTCTACTTGTGGCCCAGTACCCTTGTAATAATAGTCATCTATAGTAACCGTACCTTGGTTCTACCTTAGGCCCAGCTTGTAATAATAGTCGTCTATAGTAACAATACCTCGGTTCTACTTGAGGTCCAGTACCCTTGTAATAATAGTCGTCTTAAGTAGAAATACCTTGGTTATACTTGAGGCCCAGTAGCCTTGTAATAATAGTCGTCTATAGTAACAATACCTTGGTTCTACTTGTGCCCCAGTAACCTTGTAATAATAGTCGTCTATAGTAACAATACCTTGGTTCTACTTCAGGCCCAGTACCCTTGTAATAAAAGTCGTCTATAGTAATAATTTCTCGGTTCTACTTGAGGCCCAGTACCCTTGTAATAATAGTCGTCTAAAGTAACAATACCTTGGTTCTACTTGAGGCCCAGTATCCTTGTAATAATAGTCGTCTATAGTAACCATACATTGGTTCTATTTGTTGTCCAGTAACCTTGTAATAATAGTCGTCTATAGTAGCAATACCTCTGTTCAACTTGAGGCCCAGTACCCTTGTAATAATAGTCGTCTATAGTAACAATACCTTGGTTCTACTTGAGGCCCAGTAACCTTGTAATAATAGTCGTCTATAGTAGCAATACCTCTGTTCTACCTGTGCCCCAGTATCCTGGTAATAATAGTCGTAACCATACCTTGGTTCTACCAGTACTGCAGTGGTCTTGTTTGAATAGCCTGGTGGTAGAAAAGCTCCAGTGTCAATACCCTGGTGACAAAAATCGTGTCCTTTATTAATGTTGTGTGACAATTTACAATGGTGCGGTGATGTAGATCTGATATAATTTTGTAAATCAGACATTTCGGACTATTATGATACTTTTTTAAATCTGGCACCTCTGTATTTGTTTTATGATGAGAAACATAGTAGTCTCCCTTTCACAAATGTGCTAAAATAAAATCGAGCAAAATTTTCTCGTTTTTATAGCAAAACTAATTTTAATGTCCAATTCGCCATAAATAGTTATACAATAGTGAAAATCAAACGTGAACGAAATTAAATATTAACCAAAGATGACTGTAACTAGACTTATTGGTCGTGAGGGATATTTTCGTGGAAAGACATTGTATGAAATTGCGAGCAAACTGAAAAACTTTGGCGAGGGAAGAGTGGTTACAAGATTAACGTTTCACAATCGTTACCCAGAGAAAAGTTTTTACAGATTAACAAAAGTTTTACCTGATTTTACAGATACGGTGAGTGTCTCACGGGTATGGGGACTCAGTGTTCGTTTTTTGGGTTTTTTTTAGGGAGAGAATTCGGCGCTACTTCACTTATGATTTTAATAGTTTATGCACTAAAAGACACCAGGTACATATTAAGGACATTATTCTGAATGTTCACACCAAATTTCATCGCAATCGGACCATTTTTACTACCCTAAATCGATTTTTTGAGAATTCCATTATGAATTGGAAATCACCAGCAACAAAATAGGTCTAGTAGCCTAGCTTTCTCGGCCACTGATAGATCTAGATTCAAGGATGATAAAAAACATATAATATCAGTTCTTGCTGTTCTGGAAATGCTTGTAAACAATCTAGAAGGCATAATTCTTGACAGATGTTGAGGAACTTATTTTTTTTTTATAATCAGAGGATCAAAAAATTCTTAAATAAGTCTGAAAAATTGATAAATATTTAATACAAGTCATTCAACGATACAGGCTATTGTGCCAGATGTTTTAACAGTGACTACAGAAAATTTCTTCTTTAGTAGCAATACAAGCATCCATGTCTTGTTGTTCCACTGTTATGGGCTTATAATTTTACTACCAGACCACTTATTGTAAGTAGAAATTTCATACTCAAGATCTTCTTAACGATTTATTATTTTCTTTTTGCAGGAATTAAGAAAAGGTAAGGCCTGGGGAGAAAAAGTATTCCGAGGTGATAACTGTGGTGTAAGAGAAATTAACAGTGGAATGAAGATGGATTGGAAATTAATAGCAAAAGAGGACGAAGAAGAATTTTGTAAATTAACAGAGAAAGATGTAAGAGAATCCATAATAGTTCCAAAATATGTAGACTATCCACCTTTATTAGGGATATGGATAGAAATGAGTTATAAACAAATTGGACTACCTTTACCTGAACCTTTTAAATTAAAACTCAAGATAGAACACTCATTTACAAACAAAGCTGTACAAGTGTAAACGATTGATGTACATAATAAAAATGTCCCAAAATGTTAGTTTATATTTATACAAAATCAAATCATATTTGAAACCAATATTGACAGACATGAATAAAAGCTGGATGTGTATGGTATATTGTGTTAGTTTTAAGGTGTTTTTGTAGATATTTACTCTACATTTATTTGTAGTGAAAAGATGAATCTAAATGTAAACTATGAAAATATTATTAGAATAATAAAATTTAGAAGAAAATAAGATTTGTAGTTGAACATCTGGTGGATATTTTAATTGCCCATTTGCTCCATTATGCTTATGTAGCATATTAAATCATGCTGGACCGATAAAAAGCTTTAGGAACTATATATTTGAAGTGGGAACTACATATCATGTAAATGATTGAATTAGAAAATACAAAGAATTAACATTCAAGCCTTTTATTTTGAAAGCCTGGCAGAATATTCGGTAAAGGATGGAATAAATATTTACATAACATACATACTCTAAGGTCTATTCTTGTATTTCAATAGTTTCCATTCCATACAGAATTGTAATAAGCAGGAAGTTCTATGAGTACAGAATCTTAGGTATTATAATGAGCATAAGATTGGACCTTAACAATGCAATACTCTTTTTAAATAAAAATCTGCATTGATTTAAAACAATGAAATTCCTCATGATGTAATACCTCAATGGCTTACTACTCATTTGATTTCAATCAGAGAGGGTTTTTATATCATTGGAATGTGAAACTATTGCATACAGAAATAAAGACAATCAGCAATTAAACATGAAGCAACAAAATTAAAGCTTTTACTCAAAACTGTAATGGCTACGACACTAACAAATTATTAACACTTGAGATGTAACTTAAATTATGAAGGCGGGAGATAAATCTTCTTTTCAAGACTTTGCAAACAAGTTAGACTAAAATTTATGGATGACTAAAATACAGAAATTCATAAGCACTAAAACTTAAAGAATGCGTAATTTCTACATTGTCAATAAACAAAGGTTTAATTACGACCTCATGTTATGTAAACTTTCTTCAGTGTTATGCTAAAAACAATTACAGAGATTAAAATCATGTTGAACATTTTTGACCTAACAATCTAATGTATTTAATATGAAATATTATGCAGATTAAAAAATAGAAAGATTATTTCAATCACAGTTATTTATTGTCATTCCTATAACAAAGCTTTGAACACTAAAGCAATCTATTTTCCTGTAATATTCATCCAAATAATCTTTAAGCTAATTTTAAGGTACAAACAGAAATGTATAGCAATCAGTTTCTTTTTAATTTGAATACAAACAAAATCATTATTACTACTACATTTTCCATAAAAAAAAACTGATGATTTGGCATAATTCAATGCAAACAACTGACAATATTCTTAGATATTTCAAAATTAATATTTAGAAGACAATACCTGTTGTCTTGGAATAGTACAATCTGAGGTGTTATGAGAAAACATCTGAAAGTGAGCTAGTACCACTGTAATACACATTCCTGTATCCAACATGGACTTTATAGCATAATACACATTTTATATATACATATACCCAGTAATATATATAATATTAAAATGAGAGACATGTTATATAACAACAGTATTCACCATAATTTGTGTGTTTATATTCACATATCTTTGTAATTAAGACTTGATATATAGCATAACAACCGGGTTTTATAAAAATTATTCATCAATATTCAACCAATATTTGGCATAAAATAATACAAGACTTGTTCACCATAGAGACAAAACAAAGTAGCTTACATCCATTGTGAATCTTTACCTCACTTTTAAGATAGCTTGCCAGGCAAGGTAACATACGCCCACTTCAGCAAACAGAATATTCCATGTTTTTTCATTTAATCAAGGGCAATAACTCATAAACCGACAACTGGAATGGCACCATTTTTGAACTTGTCGGAGATGTTATTAAGATGAATACACATACCAAGTTTCATTCAAATCAGATAAAATTACAGCTTCTATTGCATACACGAGTAAATTTTAAACGTTTTTTCATTTAATCAAGGGCCATGACTCATAAACCGACATCCGGAATCGTGCCATTTTCGAACTTGTCTGAGATATTATCAAGATGAATACACATTCTAAGTTTCATTCAAATCGGATAAAAACTACAGCTTCTATTACATACACAAGTAAATTTTAACGTTTTTTCATGTAATCAAGGGCCGTAACTCATAAACCGACATCTGGAATCGTGCTATTTTCGAACTTGTCCGGGATATTATCAAGATGAATACACATACCAAGTTTCATTCAAATCTGATAAAAACTACAGCTTCTATTGCGTACACAAGTAAATTTTAACGTTTTTTCATTTAATCAAGAGCCATAACTCATAAACCGACATCTGGAATCGTGCCATTTTCGAACTTGTCCAAGATATTATCATACCAAGTTTCATTCAAATCGGATAAAAACTCTGGCCTGTATCGCGTACCTAAGTAATTGTTGATGGACGACCGACGCACTGACATGGACATGGGTGATGGCAATATACGTCCACATTTTCATGTGGGCGTATAAAAAGGTTATATTTCAAAAAGGTTCTTCAAATCACATTTTAAGTTTTAAAGCTTGAAATTGGTGTTAATTATGATGGAGTGTGATGTAGAATACTATAGCCAGTAGAAAATTTCAACTCAAGGAAGAGATTAAAAATGGTTGTGAACTATGTTGCTATGTATTATTTCTATGTAATAACCATACATAATTTCGTATGACATCAAAACACATTTCAGACAATTTGTAGTGTAGAAAATAAGTGCTATATAATTGAAAGTAGTTTCACAAATTACATACAAAACAATATTTCTATATCAGCAGCACAGAATTTAAGCAAACATTTAGTAAAGTGTGATGCTCCCCCAATAAATGATAAAAAGCGAATACACCAAAATGCTTTCAAGCAATCATATGGTATTATATTACAACAAAATTGCCCTTTAGAGCCTTTAACTTCAAAGTAATATTTTCCTTCAAAACTGTTCAGCCACAAACATGAGATTACAATACTGTTCAATAATCTCATAAGATACAAGTCCTTGAACAGATTTGAGATATATTCTACAGTATTAAGAAAATAATGCCCCTAGTTGCAGACCACAAAAATGATACCAGTTTTCTTGTCCAACTAATTATGTACCTAAAATCAAACTTTCAAAGCTTTGGAAATATGTTATATCACTGTTTTTAACATTAAATACAACAAACTAACAAATTATTTATAAATATATCAATAACAGCACTTAAATATCAATTATATATGATCAAGATATTCTGCAAACCAATTTATACAAGATTTCTTGGTTATCATCTACAGATATATGTGTAACAAGAATTCCCACATTAGAAAACTATTCTCGAGTTCATATTACTTAAACATGAAAAGTCATCTTACATGTTATACCATATAGAACACACTATAAATATTCTAGATAATTTATACATTGATTTTGACGATTGATATTAGGACATCCGATCATGTTTGATCACAATATAAAACACAATTATTATATAGCAAAGTTTTTAACAATAGTATAAGCCATCCAGAAATGGTACAAGACATCTCATAATTGATCAAGGCATTCTGAACTAAATAGGTGCATGGTTACTTGGTCACAGAAAATTTGGTCATTGGTCACAGTAATATGGGCATATGGTATTGAACATAGTTATAGGGTAGGGTTAGGTATCTTGTGCCCTTATCACTGTAACAAAAATACCATGTGCCTATTTTAGTGACCAAAATACCATTTGCCTTTGTAAGTGATCAAAATATTTTGTGCCCATATTAAATTGACCATAATACCTTGTGGCTGCATTACAGTGGCCAACTTACCTACACCTACTATGTAAGACCTAATTGACTAACGTATTTCCATTTTACATAAGAACAAGGCATTCCCTCAAATAATAAGCATCCCTGTAATTGTACAGAAGTGATGTCAGACATTCTATAATTGTTCACATGTCCAAAGGATATAAAAAAAAGAATTTCAGCAATAGGTACAAAGCACCAGGGAAATATACTCTGTTGTTTTGACAATTAATAATAATAAAAAAAACTAACATTAATTTGACATCACATTAAAGATAAATGCAACAAGTTTTTTTTCACAGATACACTTTTTTAAAAGTTTGGTTTTCACATTTAGTCATTAAGACAAACTGGGGTTAAGGAAATCAGGTTTTCTCATTCTTATCACTTGGGAAGCCACTTGGTTTTATGAACTTTTCAGGGCTAGCTCTTGGTTTCTGAAGATAAATAAAGGAGGGAAAAAATTAATTATGCCTCTTACATCAGAAATATGACATTAAAACAATCATAACCGTTTAATCAGGTTAAAATTTGTATGATTAGTATATAGCTGTTAACATGAATAAAATGAAATGAATGGAGTTTTACGTCTTACTCTTCTGACCTTATGGGCTAATGAAGACGGGCAACGCCATGCAGTGTGCAATGAGGGAAATTTTGCCAGGACAGCGGCATGAGCCTACTCTTTTTGCAATTTCCAACTGTCAAGGGATCTTTAATGTGCACAGCCTGTAGCACACCGGGCCTCGGTTTATTGTCCCATCCGAACGACTAGACGCTTTTTCCATGTCAGTCCCTCCGACCTGCATCACTGACAAGGGGAAACCGGGCAGAAAAATTCGAAAGTTCAGGTTAGCGAGCAAGCGTCTAACCCACCATGGCTCTGTTAACATGAATAATACCCTTAATAATTCATGTGGAGATATAGGTTTATCTACCAAATTAATACTGTAAAACTCAAAAAGTTGACATGAGTAGAGAACATGTTTTAAAATTACAAAAAAGTACAAGATTGATCACAGCTCTATCCTTTCAAAAATATATTTGATTATATATATCAAATAACTGGCTTAGACAGAGTAATATCATGGTCCCATTAATAAGGTTTGTATCTCCAATCATAATACACATAATAATCATTTATAAGCATTTGCTGCCAATAAAAAGAACTGACACCAATTATTCACAACAATCATATTATCCTGTGTCTTCATTGATAAACAGTACTCACATGTACATTAGGATTAACGGTATTGGTAAACATGGGTGGGGAATGACCAGGTATATACCCAGATGAACCCGATGGTATTGACATGGGTGTAGGATTCTGTGAACACTGACCATGACTGTGGTTTAATGGTGTAGGCTGAACTTGTCCACCACCCGGAATGTGAAACATCTGTGCTGGTACATTTCGTCTCATCGGGCTGGGAGGACTTTTTGCCATCATTGAAGACATCCCTGCAATGATGAAGTTGTTATGTAAAAAAAAAGCAGGAGATATGACCATGTAGTTGAATTGTTTTAACTTTTTTTTATAAACAATTTTAAAGATCTCTGGTTGGTTAATAATATTCCTAGAACTTTATCTTTACATACTGGTTGATTGTGACAATATGGTCAATGAGAATTTTGAACCACTTACCAGGTGAAAGGGGTCTAGCTGTGTTTGGTGAGGCATAGGGAATCGGGCTTGACACAGTACGTGGACGGACATTGTGACTCAATTCTTGTTGTTTCGTCATCTCATTGAAATGCCTGGAAAAAATGTAAATTTAATAATTTAAAAAAAAAAGGCCCCTTATAGTCTATCAGAAGAATTTAAGCCAGCCAGTAAAACAGGGCCCAGTATCTTATGGCACAAGATAAAACATAATTTATATATTATACCACGCTTTTATCAATACCAACTGTAGAGAACATGATAACATTCCAACCAACCTTTCATCATCCATCTCAAGACTGGACTCACTTTCAGATAAATGACGGCATAAATTTTCTCGACGCTCCATCTCTAACTGTAAACGTCGATGAAGTCTGAGGTTTTCTTCTCTGCTATTTCTTTCTTCTTGAGCATAATGAGCCATCTTTTCTTCATCTTTAAATAAAGAAGAATGAGTTTTAATTAAATTAATCAAATTGCTTTGATATCCAATCATTAAGAATACATTCAGTTTTCGAATAGAAGAGCACTAGTTTTATCTATTATCCAACCAAATTTGTGAAAACTTATTGTTGTCTGCTGCTGTGCAGTGAGGTTATTGCAATTTATTTGAAATATGTTTAGCCTCAGTCAAAATGAGAAGAGTTTTACTCATAATGGGGCCTAACCTTAAACCAATTATGTAAATTCAGAACAGAAGGTGTTTCCATAAAGATGTGAACTTGATAAATTAGTCTTATGTACCTTGGAATATGCCTTTAGTTCAAGCCATACAATCTAGCTTTTGAAGTCGACTGACTGATGTTGCTATGAATCAAAAGGAAAATAAATAGAAGTTGCAAGGCCTATTGGGGTAATTAACTAAACTAAATAATGTAGTCTACTTATACTTTTTGTTGAGCAGGTTTAGACGTATCCATCAATTTACCAAACATAACTTACGCTCAAGTTGCCCTGCACGTAACTGGCCTTTTAAACGACAGACCTCTCCTCTCAGATTACCAATATGTTGCATGAGATTGTGAGCTGTATCCCCGTTATTCATGTCTCTGGGTGAGGGTGGGGCTGACACCGGTTGTTCTAATTTCTCCTGTAACATTCTGAAATGAAATGGAGTTTATGTCTAATTTTTCTGATCGGTAAAATGAGGACCATACAGGACAAAATGAAAAGAAATAATTTGTAAGCATATAAAAATTGACAAAATACAGAAAATTCTTGTGTATGTGGATATACTGTATTTTTTGCACCGTAAAGATATTGTATATTATTATAGATTCATCAATGAATGATACTGGTAAAAATGAATAACAGTAAAACAATGGCATCAAAGGAAATAGGATACCATAGAAAACAAATGATTTATAAATATATCATTTATATATATATATAAGGCCGTACAAAGTAAGTTGTCTGTTTTACAGGCCCTGCGAGCTCCGGTAAAATACCCCGCGCTCCAAAACTATTTATTGGCATTTTGGAATAATTAATTAATAATGCGCGCGCGTCTCCAAAATTGTGTGTAAAACAGAGTTATTTCCCCGTTCCCGTAAATATTCTTTACCATAATTATCTCCCTTGACGTTTAACACAAAACCGGAAGTGGCTTAAAATGCGTTTTTCATCACCAATAAAAGATTTTCTTACACAACTTAAAACTAAAAATTGATTCTGACATAATTTAACTTTGGAAAATACAATTATTTGCTGAAGGAAGCACAATTATGAAAATTATTCGCACTTTCCTGAGGATTCCAAACATTAGATTAGGCCTAATCTTAATCTTGATAATTTCGTTTCTGGATAATAAGCTAATGGTGGAACAAATCGAGACCCGTTACATTTACCAGTACAAGAATGCACTGGGTTTTTTTTTCTGCTATTGATTTGAAAAAGTTTATATTTATGGAAAAATGTGAACGAATACAAGAAAATACGAATTTTATACGTTCGAATAAGATCGATTTTCTCATTATTGGTATCATTCATCACATTCCACTTTTCTCAAGTTAAAACCGGAAGTACCCCATTAGTACGAGTTATGGAAAAATCAGCATTTGTAACATAGATAAAAATTATTAAAATAGAAATTCCATCTTATCAGATTCTTTTGTTCTTGTCATGTGATGTGATGGATGATAATTTGTTCCAAAATTTCCAATAATAATAATTATTACCATACAATGGCATTTTAAAATACAGTTTATAGATGGATAGAAATGGATTAGTACTGTAGTAGAATAACATTGTCTTGACATAATATTATCAGCCCTGATGCACCCAAAGTGCATCATTGTCAGAGGTAGTAGATATCTTGGAATGATTTTATGTGAAGTTGAAAAGTAAAAAACGTCTGTTATTTCTATCAACTATTATCATTCTAACCCCAAAAAGATCTGATAGTTGCTTCTGAATGGTGATTTAAATCTATTTTTTAAATTTGTGGAAATAAATAATAAATACCTTCACTCGCTCCGATTTTTTCTGGTGCCAAATTTAAAAAAGCGCTTATAAATAACAAATAATAAATTTGCCCTCTCGCCCCATTTTAAAAAAAAAAAAGACCTGTAAAACAGACAATTTACTTTGCATGGCCTAATTCAAATGAATATAAATAAAATCAAATTATTAGAAGCCACAGTTATCAATTTAATTATTCACTCCAGAAATAATTGCTAATTTAATTAGGAATCGCATATTCATATATCTTGTATTTCTTTATCTATGTCTCTGTAATAATGTTGTTATAATCAACCACAGACAAATCAAAAAATCACAGTCTATTATTGCAATAAAATCTAAATGTAGTTTGATTTTGGAGTCATACACAAGATAATCGACCTAAAATCTCAGCTTACAATCCAACCCTAGCTTAAATCAGCTTTCATTAATCAATGTTAAAATCATGCTTAAAAGATTATTTTAACAAGAAGTAAAAAAATCAATACTAATACCACTTATAACAATGACTGTTTTCTAATAGACTGTTTTCCAGAGAATTGTAGGAATATAAAACAAATTTGAAATGGAGAAATAAATTACCTTTTCTCAGACTCTAATTTATCCATTCTTTTCCATAATCTATTGACTAAACTTTCCTGTTCTTGTTCTAATGCGTTTTCTAACTCCACCTTTTCTCGTCGTAACTGAAAACAAACCTCAATTCTAGATCTTCCTATATCAGACAACAATATCAGACCCTTTGTGTGGGCCCATTGACACATTAACTTATTTATGTGATAAAAATGCTTCAAAAAATTTCTGTTCAAACACATACAATCTTATTATTTGTATAACATTTTTATCATTATTATTTTCTACTTGTCACCAACGACAGTAAACTTAATTTTAATTAAGTAGAATAGATAGAGAGGTAGACGAACCAACATTTTGAGTCATGTAAGTGTTTTGCATCATGGTATGTTGGCGATACTCATACTACCATACAACCTTAATAAAAATGAGTTAAAATCTTTACCTGTTCTAAGGTCTGTTGTTTAGATAATGTGTCAGCTTCTAATTTTTCTATTTTTCTCATTAATTTATTGATCTGATACTCCTGTTCCTTTTCTAATGTTTGCTCCAATTCCATTTTTTCTTGACGCAACTACCAGTGAAAAAATAAAAATCAAAGATTTTGAGCATTTCTAAAGTAAACAACCGATTCTATGTTCTGAAACCGCTGCTGGTCAAGAGAAATTTTTCTCTCATTTAACTAGGTCAAAAGTAGAGGATATTCATTCTATTATAAAGTTCATTCACCATCCTGATAAAGACAGTATGATGAAGACAACTCTTTTCCAGATTCAAAAATGTTCATATCTAGAATGCTCACTAGCCTACCTGCATGAGTTTTCTTGATAAATCATTAGTTAAATATTCTTCTTCCTGTTCATAATTCATGGCTAATGTTTCCTTTTCTTTCTTTAATGAATTTATTTTCTTTAACAAGGTATTACTGATAAATTCTTCTTCTTGTTCAGCTTTAGCTTGCTTTAATGAGATAAAATCGATCAACTATTAATTTTATTACATGCAGTGAGGTGTAGTGTAGTGTCAAGTACACTCTTATAATGACTACATCACTAATTTCATTTCTCTTGATAACGCTGCCTGTATGAGCATGTGAAATGTTGAGTTAATAAATGTTAGAAATAGTATATCCATATCTTCTGCCTTATTACCTAAAATTTATTTCTAAAATTAGTGCCAATACTGAACACTTTACCTATAATTTCATAAACTTTTTTGACTAATTGACTACAACCTTGCTCATAAGCTCTGTTGTTAAGAAAGTTTGGATGTGGTCACTGAAAGGCCTACAAAGCTTTGAATCATACAGCAAACTTCTACCTTTCCAAACAATGTTGAGACTAATAACTCTCAAATCAAATCAATTTTCAACAATATGCTTATACTTTCAAAGAACGGTCTCTATCGCAAGAAAATTGTAGACAGACAACTAGACAATATACGTATACATTCACTTTTCTAAGATGTTGCTGAAGCTTATCCTTCAACATTTTTCAACACAGAAATCTAAATGGCTTCATATATGAAGTACTTTCAAGAAAAAAACTATTATGAATTGTTTAGCATATGTTGAGGAATAAGGTTCTAGTATGTTTTATATTATTATATTGGCCTATAAAAAAGTGGGTTCGATCAGGGTTAAAGGGGCTAACAATTTGTAATAAACTGCAGAAAATTTCACTTGTATGGTTGAAATAATTTACCTTTACTTAAATAAATATCTAAACTGTAATATTATAGGCTAATTTACATAATAATTTATAAGAGGTCATAAGAAATTATTTATTACATGTATAAGGTTATATAAGAATATTAAGAGATTAAGATCTCACTACTGATTCATTAAGAGTTGAAATATATATAAGACCATTAGTGAGAATTAGAATGATTATGTTGATTTAATTATGATGTTTTTGTATTGGACATTTACCATTATACCGGTATATAAACACCTCGGCAGACAATGGCAGCCTGGAAATAAGTGTCCAATAATAGCAGACTGGACAAATATTCTCTCTTTGTGTAGAACTAGTAATTAATCTGTTTTAGTACCATCTATAGGCCTACTAGTAATATCTCCTAGACAGTTGTAAACAATTCTCTTTCTAGTTTCAAACACAATAAAAGCTTACATATTTGAGAAATATTGCAATTAGTAGCATGTACATCGTACCAGGTTTAAAGATTTCAAATTTGAGAATACACTGAGCAGCAAGATGTACCGTACCAATTTCATTTCCAAAGCTCTACTGACAACTGTCTTAGTAAAAGCGTTGGAATCCTACTTTTTCTGATTTCTAAAATTAATACCATAGTTTAAATGCAAGCATGTATAACTGACTGTGAGATGGATCAAATTGGAAAGAAAAAATGTTTTATTGATATTGGTACAAAACTATTGACAAATATATTACTCAATGAAATGAATCATGAATTGTATAAAAATAACACTTGACTCATCTACTTCTACCTCAAGCCAAATTTTTACTCAATCAACTTTAGGATTTAACCATAACCAAATAAAAGGAAATAAAAAATACACAGCTAATCTGCATCCTTTATGAAACTTTTTTCATTTGTTATAAATGGAGAGGAAAAACTTTGCAAATAGGGCCTATATTAAATTAATATGTAAAAGGCCAGCCATCTCCTCAACATAGACCAGGCTTCAATTCATTCCTGACATTCTGCAATTTCAGATGAAATATTAGAACAAAACATCCTTCAACTAACAAAAACCATAAAATATAACATGTGACGTCTTTATGATGCAAAACGTTAATGAAAAAGTAAAATATAGATCTAGTCCTTACTATTGTGACACTTGCTTTACGCAGATCACGATTTTCCTCTTGTAAAGACTTGCATTTCATTTTGTACGTTTCCAATTCCATTTTCAAAACTCGATTCTCCTGCTGCAATGATTCAATTCTTTTCTGCAACTGCTCCAGAGCAGCAGGAGATGGGGGTTTAAGCGTAGGACCCCCATCTATTGAACTGGTATCGCTCTCCAACTCGCTGGCACTGTCCGCCATTACAACGACGAATGATAAAATGACACGTTTTTCTAAGCAGCCGAGTTTTCGCAATTAAATTATTTTCAAAATGTCATATTAGGACAATGAAAAGCTTTTTATGGTTATGAGTTTGATTCCACCATCGAGTGAAAATTTTACTCGCTTCAAGAACGAGTTTTGTTTTTACACTTTATACGAAAATGCATGTGAAGCTAGCAATGTTTATCGAACAAGATAAGAAGGGTCTGGATAAACAATGCTAATGTCAAAGTTCGACCTATATCGAGAATGGACCACTTTTAAATTGTCGAATATTACAATATTATACCGCATCCGACGAATCTTTATTAAATTTAAAAATGGAACAAATTCAGGGTTATGCACACGAGCTTCTGTCAGACAAGGTTTGTATTGTTACATTATTGAAAAAATGAATAAATATAAATCCTATTTGCAGACTTGACTGTCAAGGCAGTATCTTCTTGATTAAGCAGTGATGAATTTCATAGTTAGTCCGAAAGATTCCTATGACTAGCGTTTTGGGTATTATCTATTATCTATTTATTACCAACAAATGTAGATCTACCCAATGCGAACGACATCTGGACTGCATTCTTGTGTGATGCAATTTCGTAAATGAATTTTTTTTTTTGAGCTTAATGTGATTGGGATTTGATATCAATCCCTCATAAAAAACAAACAAAAAACAAAAACAAACTGACGGGCTTAAAATAAGTTTGTTATACACACATTCCCCGATCATTTTGAGCGTTTAAAAGAAAGAACCAAAAAAGAATCATAAAAAGTGAACGATAATTAGACCTGTGGACCTTATCCCAAACTTCGCTAAAATAAAATTGTCTGTCGGTCCGTCGACATTTGTTGTAGACACAATAGAAGCTACAATTTTCTATGGATTTTAATGAAACTTTGTTAAGGGTGTTATAAGAGATGCTCTCCAATAGAAGCACTGGCATAGGTCACAAGTATAATTTCAGTACTTGGTATGAGGATTTGATAAGGAATTGATAAGACTGCGGTCAAGTTCGGTTTTTCGATGAACAGTTTTTGAGTTATTGCCCCTGCCTCTATATTTTTTTTTGTTGTAAACACAATAGAAGCTACATTTTCAATGGATTTTAATTAAACTTGGTGTGTGCATTGGAATTGATAAGACGGCGTTCAAGTTCGAATTTGACGATTTTTTGATAAACGGTTTTTGAATTATTGCTTTTGACTTATAGAAGCAATAGAAGCAACAATTCTCAATGGATTTTGATAAAACTTGAAAGGAGTATTGGAATTGATAAGACGGTAGTCATGTTTGAATTTGACGATTTTCCAATGAACATATTTTGAATTATTGCCCTTGACTTAGTAAAATCATGTCTAAATTTTATTGTGGATGCTATAGAAGCTGCAATTTTTCCATCGATTTTGATGAAACTTAGTTTGAGTATTAGAATTGATAAGGCGGCGGTCAAGTTCGAATTTGACGATTTTTCGATGAATGATTGATGAATAAAGTAGTTATTGTGTGTAAAATTGCGTCAAAATTTTATTGAGGGTGCAATAGAAGGTACAATTTTTAAAATAGTTTGATGAAACTTTGTGTGAGTATTGGAAATGATATGACGGTAATTAAGTTCGAACTTGACGAATTTTAGATGAACAGTTTTTGAGTTATTAGGTTGACTTAGTAAAATTGCGTCAAAATTTTATTGTGGGTGCAATAGAAGCTACAATTTTTAATAGATTTTGATGAAACTTGGTATAAGTATTGGAATAGATTACATGGTGGTCAAGTTTGAGTTTTAGATTTTCCATGAACAGTTTTTTAGTTATTGCCCGTGACTTAGTAAAATTGCATCAAAATGGTATTGGAGGTGCAGGTGCAGCTGGAGGTTTCAAAGGATTTTGATGAAACTTGGTGCGAGCAATTGCATTTAAAAATTTCAAAAAATGTATTTTGAGTTATTGCCCAATTTATTATTCAAATTCAATGTTGCAAGTGGGTGTAGATTACATTGCCGGACAAATTATCCTTGTAAGAAATATAGTACTCTGATCGGATAATAAAATACAATTTTGAACCAGTTTTCCAGAATAAGGAGCAACCTGATCGGTTTATGGATTTTTCACTATTCTACAAAACTAAAAGATTTATGATAAAATAATTGTTTCATTATTCAAGAAACTTCAAGAATGGTGGATCAAATTTCGCCATCCTTCTGATATGCTGAAGAACCATGCCAGTATTCTATATTGTGAAGTTGTTTTCTATATATTAGCATTCCTCACTTTTGTACATGGTAAGTAATTATCCGTGTGCCCGCATTATAAAATAGGGGGATTTGTCAACGATATATCACCGCTGCTGGCCTGATAAGTAATTTGCATTGGATAGAGTTGAAACTGACCTCTTGGTTTCTTCTAGTCCGGAAAACTTGATAAAAAAAACTTCGACGCAACCAAAGGCGAGACATGAATGGTGAAGGGGGATAATGGTGGTATGACTGAACTAAAAACATCAATATTTCAAAATATATCCAAATTTAGTGGATAATTTAGGTGCGGAAAATCCAAAGTTATTTGTGCCTTTTCTGACCCTTCCCCAGTCATATCTGTCCAAATAGCTTTCAGAGGCTGGGAATAGGAATAGAGTTAGCAAGTTTCGGACTAGGTTTCTTCCAATTCCATTTCTTTGCATGAAACCTAATAACTTAAATGTGCAATATTGACCCCTTCGTCTTTATGTTGCGTGTCGCCTATACCTTGAGTAATTAGAACGAAATCGATTGCCTATGCCCAGTCGATCGAATTTTTAATTTATGGTTTCTTGGGGATTTTTTTTAGCAATGCGGCAAGGTGGTCGATATAAATGGTTGTGGTTAGCAGCGTTACTTCATGGTTTAACAGTAGAATGTGTCAGCTATTTCCTTCCTGATATTGATAATTTCTGGCATGCGCAAACTATGGTTATTTTATTAGGACAGAGATTACCATTACACATTATGCTACTTTGTAAGTACTAGTATATAACTTTAAGGCAAACAAATCAATCAGATTAGGTCTTAGAACTTGTATCATCTCTAGCATATATATCTACGTCCTGTTTGGCCAAGAAATGAAATGAATGTAGTGAGATTTATGGTATTCCTACATACTATATGAACAATCAGGTAAGCGAGCAGACGTCGAACTCATACTTAGACAACGACTCCCAATTTTTTTCAAACTAACAATATAGGATATAAGTTCTAAAATATAATCCAATTTTTTCTCATCTTGAAGCCTATCTTTATTTTTGTCTTCTTAGACCCTGTTTTCATCTACACAGCATCTATTGCTGTATCCCTAATGAAACTGAGATGGTGGGCAGAGCCCTTTGCCGGTTTGTATTTTATTTCATACTTTCTCGCAATAATTTGTAGCCTTACAGTATCTTACTGTAACACCAATCATCCGGAAACACAATGAATAGATTGTTAAATATCTACCTGTAAGTTCATGTTGGTAATATTTTAGTTGGATTGGCAGTAGTTTTATTAGATGTACCATATGATATAATGGGAATAAAGTTATTATGGTGGACATGGCATGATGATGATCCTAATATATTTGATCGCCATTATCAAGTTCCCTGGACCAGCTACTATTTCCATGCTACCTTTGCATCGGCTTTCGCACTAATATTCCATGGTTTTAGAGGTTTGTTATGTAGTAAAGTCGGAAAGTTCCAGTCTTCAGGGTAAGATTAAGTCATTCGTGATAAAGCTATATCTGTATTGAAAACAGTAGAGTACAGGTAATTTAGCCTTACCTATATTCTTGTGCATATTGTATTGTCGGGCACAGGGATATCGTTGAATAACGCCAGATTTATTGGTGGGTTCATCTCGATATCACAAATAGTTTTTTAGAGTGTATATATAACTTTATATCAGAGATTGGGAAAGTTTGAACACATAACATTCAGAATCAGGAAAAAAATAAAAGCAAATTCAATTTTATTTTCTAATTTCTAGGTTTTTCCCCGAGTTGGTGTGCGCTATTATAACTGGATTATTTGCGATGCCGCTTGGGGTCTTACAGTTTATTCCAATTTATCATCCTTTACACGATTCCCTTAAAATTCACACAGAAGTCTGCGTACTGTTATTGTTGGCGACATATGCAGTTATAGTTTGGTTTTCAGATAGAGTCCCGTATCTTAATGCCCGGAATACTTCTAATCCAAGTAAGTATATGAAAGAAGGCTAAGACTTTGTTTCGACTAGGTTTTTGTTAGTTTTGTCATGTTGGCTTATTAAAGTATGCTGCACGCATGAGCTTTTGTGAAGACCAGGCTTCAAGCTGGGGATTCGTTTACTTGGGCAAGCTCGCTTTCCATACATCCTGCAATCTGTATTAATTGATTCAACGGATGTCATACTCGAGTTATCGACAGGACTGAAAAGTGCGTAAGTTAAGTTTGGTCTTGGTTCGGCCGACATAGTTTGTCGCCGCAAATCCCCCTACCCAAGGGAATTTCGAAAACGCATTTCTGACAGTTATGAGACTCAAAAATCCCCATAAAAATTTCCATCTTTCTGGTTCTAAAATAGCCCCACATTACTCACATAACAGTGAATTCTGCCTAAATGGTCATGTTTTGCACGTTCATCTGCATTAAAGCGTCGGTCTGAAAGAGCAATAAACACACGATATATATTCAGGATACGAAACCAGATGAAGACTTAAATTGAAGGTTTGAGTGAGATTATTTGGCGGTGTTTAATTCTCAATAGCGTGAGCCCCACTCGAACCAAGGGTCTAGTTACTAGTCAATTAACCTAACTTTGTTTATGATATTTAAAATAAAAAATTCTGCTTTTACAGTGGGGAGTACATTTGAGATAATATCAATAGTTATCATCCACTATGTATTCTATATATATCTGGTAGTTACGGAGCGACCCGAAACCATCAATTCTGTTGGATATCATCAAGGTGTAGGAACGTGCCAGGAAACCGTTCCTGTTCAGACACCCTTCGGCCTGGTAAGTTTTTTATAACAAAGGGAAAGAACTCCGAAATCACTCATTGAAAGATTAACAACTTGGACATATTTGAGATCACATTTATTTACATTGTGTGCTTATTAAGTTTGCTCTCATTTAAGCTGTAAGAATCTGATCAATTTGATAAACATGCCGAATATCTTCACATCGAATGGAAATCGTAGATATTATATGCTTACACTTAATCTGAAGGAAGAAAAGACCATCTACGTCCGTATTTTCACTTGTGTGCGTAGTAGCGTATAACAAATTTTATTCCCTTCAAATATTACTACAACTTTGTATTTATAGTTATCTAAAAGAAAGAATTTATGTATTGATGATTACAAAGAAGAAGTATTTGATTTCCATTGTATGAAAGATAAACCTAAAAATGGTGTAGAATGGTATACAATATGTGGTACTGAATATCCTAATCATATAGAATATATTATCGTAGTTACAGCATTTTGTCTTCTAGGTTTAGCCTTTTACTTTCAGGCGTTATTTCGTTCCGGAAATCTTGCCCAACCAAAATCTGCAAAAACCAAGCATCACCGTGATTAGTTAGCATTCGTTGTTTTATTATTATTATTACTTTGTAATTATTCAAATTTACAAATGTGGACTAAATATTATAAATAATGAATATGAATAATTTTTATTATGAATGGCCCTGTATCCTCTCCATGAAGTGGACTTATTTAGTTTGTATGAACGTAGAAGATAAAACAAAAATTTGCCCATCAATAATGGTATTCTTTATTTCTTTTTAGAATCTTTATATTAATGATAAATTGGCATGACGCAGTGGTCTACGTATTATACCACACTGAGTAGCACACTGCAAAAGAAATCATAATAAACGACGGAATGTTGTTGAGATGATTAGTTTAGGGAGTAATAATAATAATAAACTCTTTATTTTACATGGGTCAGAATTAGGCCCAATACACAAGGACATGGTCCTGTCTCACATTCAGCCCATGGAGTAATATTTTACAGCGCAATTCTGTGTTGTTGTTAATAGAGATTAGGGTGATTGAAAAGTAACAAGTTACTATTCAATATAAGGCACTGGCACAAGGTTAAAGTTTGCTTGTTTGTTTGTTTCCCCCAGATTGCTCCTTGGACGATCACGCCTCCTCTTGTCGACACCTCTCTCGCTACGAGATTGGATAAGAAACGGGACGATCCCTGCATAGCTCGGATGATCGCTTTAACTCATATGGACGCTAGGTGGTCGGAAAGCACCCGTATCTACACTGATGGTTCACATAACCCGGAAAATAGTACGACCGGGTTGGGGATTTATATCCCTTCGAGCAGTACAAGAATAATCAAGCGACTACCCAATAACTGTTCGGTGTATACCTCAGAGATGCTTGCAATCCTCTATGCGGTGCAATATTCCGCAGGCCACCAAAATCCGAATTATGTAGTAGTTTAGCAGTCTGATGTCGATTGTCAACGACTCTTCGAGTTCCCAATCGGGGCTAGTGGATGAAATTAGGCAAGCGTGCTCATTAATACATAGTCAAGGCAAATCAATCGAGCTGGCATGGATCCCGTCTCATGTTGGCATACAAGGAAATGAGATTGCAGATGAACTCGCAAAACAAGGACTAGATCTAACGGAAATTGAGCCGATAGACTACAGCTTCCAGAAGTCCGGAGCATGCAGGGGCGCGGGAACAAATTTCAGGTTGGGTGGGGGGGGGGCAAACTATTTCAAAGTCAAAAAACTGTTATCATTCATATACCTTTATTTCATAATTAATGGAATTTTGGGAGATAACTCAAAAGAATTAAGACAAAAATTATTATTTATTCAAATAATTTGATTGTGATAGAGAATCTTATATTATTTACCAGCTTCGAAGGTTAAAAAACCAAGGAAATTTACAAATATGGCCTTATGAGACTATTACATATTTAGGCTACCCGGTACATGTAATTATTTTATTTCATTTTTTGGGGGGGCAAAAGATATTTTTGCCCCCCAACAAAAATTTTTGGGGGGGGGCATTTGCCCCCCCCCCCCTGCCCCCCCTGTTCCCGCGCCTATGGGAGCATGATCGGTAAAAGCATCAAATCTGCGTGGATGCTGATACGTTTCGCTTCAGACTAAACGATAGCATTAGCAGTAAAGTAATTTTGCACCATCCCAATCGACAGTCTGTCGATCGGTCGCTCGTCTGAGAATGATGGGTGAGGTAAGAAATCACAAATACGAACTGAAGCTATGTCCCTGCGGTGAAGCTGATACCGCAGAACATCTGTTAATCCATTGTGAGCAATTAAGGGAAGAGAGACAAACGCTGGTCGATTTATTGAATAAACGTAAGCTGGACTATAATCTGAAAAACATTCTGTCACATACGGGAGAGGGTATGTCGTCAATTTGTGAAGCAGTTTATTATTTCTTAAAAGAAATAGGAATGATCAAATAGGTAGCACATCAGAAGAGCGTCCTGCTCATCTGTACGTATGACGTCGAACGTGGACTCAGTCTTCGGTAAAACGTCAAGAAGAATCACAGAAGAAGGACAGAAGAAGTTTAAAGAGCACATCGCTCTTTACAGAAGAAGGACAGATGAAGTCATAAGAGCACATCGCTCTCTATAAGAAGAAAGAAGACAGTTACAGAAGAAGAATGAAGAATCAAGATACAGAAGAAGAACGAAGAAGGAAGATACAGAAGAAGAACGATGAGTAAAGATATAGAAGAAGCCATAGGAGCAGGTCGCTCCTTACTCAACGTCTGCGATATGGTTTTGATTACCAGACACCATACCTACCAGTCAGTCAGTCAGTCAGGTTAAAGTTATGTTTACAATAGTTGATTCATCCAAAAGCTCTCCCTGTATAGTCTTGAACTTTTAGGGTTGGTGTGTTCTAATGTGATGACTTTTTCAATGGGTGTCACTTTCATATCTGCTAAGGAATGGTTGAAAGAATTGAAATGGTTCCCAATAGGTTTATCCAGGTGATGGGAGATGTCGAAACGATGACCGTTAATTCTTTCTCTCAAAGAGTTTTGAGTTTCGCCTACGTATTGTAAGTGGCATTTGTCGCATGAAATTAGGTAAATAATATTTGTGCTGGTACAGAAAGCTCACCGTTAATAGGGTATTGTTTACCGTTATGTTTATTAGAGAAGGAAGTGGTTGTTAAAATATGCTCGAAGGTTCTACATCTTGTATATCTGCACGGCCGTGATCCGAAAGATTGATTAGAGTTTACCGGAACGAGGATTGTGTTCCGGTTCTCAATTTCTGAAAGAGTTTTGATTTTGATGCTGCGGAGATATCGTTTTGAATATCCCCGCTCTCGCAATTTCTTAAAGACTAATTGGCACGCATCATCAAAATCCTCTGTTCTAGTGCAAATTCTACGGAACCGTAAAACTTGCGATTTTAATATGCCTGAAAATGTTTGCTTAGGATGAAAAGAGCTTTTCAATAAAAGTTGGTGTGTATCAGTGGGTTTGAAATAGATTAATACATATGTATATACATTTCAATTTGGTGTTGCATTGTACACAGGTTTTTTTTCCTGTTCATACATCGATAAATTTAAAAAATGTTCAGCTGATTCGTTAAAGATGCATTCTCGCATTGTTAAGCGTCAAAAAAAGATGACTTCAGTGCAGAACAATACAATTAAAAGTTTAGTAGAGCGTTAGGGAACACCGTTTTATATATCATGCCCTCTGATATACTCCTTGCTGCTTTCTTCTGGTAAAAAGAATGGACTCCATCTTCTTCCTTAATAAATGGACTCGATCCACCAGTTCATTTTTCCGATCATTAGAAATTCTCTGCGTTTGATTGATGTAAGTATTAGCCGTCCAATTATGGAATATATACATATATTTAAATAAATGCAGGATTCCATGTATATTTATATGTTATGTTTTATATGAGGTCTATATACACCATGACACAACATACAAATCCACACGACATTGTTGTGATAATATTTACAACATTGTAAAGTCTTCTACCGGTATAATATTATAATTTAATACATAAACAAGGTCTACGTTTTATATACGATTTACTTCAAGGGAGGGAATATTATTATTTGACCACTGAGACTAATTAGGAAATTATTTTATATCTAAATTCTAAATATCTCAGTCGAGATTAGTTAGCCGACTAAAACATCGACCCGTAAAAAGGCTTCGGAAAACTCTTATTTGATACGTTGCCTAATTGTGTGACATGAGTAGTGAAGGGATAATGATTATATCATTGAACTATAAAAACATCCATCTTTCCAAATAAATCGAGGTTTGGTGTATTCGAGGTATGTAAATACATTTAAAATCCCCGTACCCTCGGATATGCGGATAATCCCAAGTTTTTCTTTTTTTTCTGACTCTCACCAGCAATATCTGTCCAAATAGCTACCAGAGGCTTGGAATAGAGTCAGCAAGTTTCGGACTAACATCTCCCTAAATTACTTTTCAACATGAAAATTGGACGTTTGGTTTCGTTTTCCATGGAACTCTTCGCTAAAATGAATGAGTTTCAAATCCTACACTGCACCTTATGGACTAATGATGGAACGCCATGAAGTGTGAAATGGGGATACTTTGATTACTATTTTTCGTGGGATTATACGATATAGCGAGAAGGAAATTAGGTGATTAAAACTGTAGAAATGATAAGGTTTGTGTTTCATTAAAAAATTACTTTTTAAATTGTATGTCATTTATAAGTATTATGAAATTTGGGACTTACTACTGCTTTCATCTCTAGGTAGATGACTTTAGAGGCCCTATAATATCTCGTCTGCTTGACATCCGTGACAACCGGGTCTATACAAATATACGTCAGTGTTGGCTAAAATCCACGTGTGATAGTCTGTGTCAACCAGTCGTAATAATTCATTGACAGGTAAAAGCTGGGATGTACAGGTGTATTGCGAAATCATTCTGATTTGAAAGATATATCAATTAAAGATCATTTAGAAGGAAAACAGTTGTAAAAGTTGCCGAATTTATGGAGGAATTAAAATATAAACGGATATTCTATTACATTTTTATTATTCTCAATTTGTTATGTTTGATTTTTAGCCATGTCACGTCAGCTACCTCAAACTCAGGTAAGATTGCAATCTTTTTCACTATCAATGTGGTTTGTTTACCATAATGATGGCTAGAAATCCACAGCATGGCAACATTTATCAATACAGACTTAGGTCGTTCAAGTTGACTTTAAACATTATCGCTAAAACTAAAATACTTAATCGTAGCTTAAAGGCATTCGATACAATGTACTTTCTCTTTAATTTCTTTTGAGTATAACCTATAACTATTTTCCCTTTTTGTTTTATCTTAATCGCTCAAGGAAGTTTAAAATGATTTAAGCATATTGTTACTTTGACCTCGTACATAGAGGAAAGGGCTACGAACTTTACATACCCGTAAGATGAAATTTTTATTTTAATAATTTAATCTGAAGGAGGAAAGAAACCTACTCTTTGTTCCTGCCTTCTTGGTTGGTGTTTGAATATTATTATATATCGCAACATATGTCTATTTCACTTGATCTACATATACATTAATAAAGAAATAATTACAGTTATCTCTCACAAAGTCCCTTGAAAACGTGAGCAACGCTAAGTTATACTTTAGTTATGTTAACCCCTGACTCCTGGTTCATGATAAAAGGCCCTGTAAGTAAAACCCTAGAAAAGATAAGTCAGAGATAAGTATGTGGCGAAGTTATGCCTTCGATGTCATGCGTCTACGGCGTAATCCGTCTTATATGGTTTCCTCTGTATAGCTTAAGTTATTTCGACCTGACAGAATATTGATTTCCAAACGGGACAGTATTTCTCCCTGAATCGCTATGATTTCATTAGTAACAATAGATTGCTACAGTAACTATTGACCAACTTAAATACGTGTGAAGGTTTCAACTCTATTTCTGCTGTATTAGCTGTTAAATAAATTTCCAAATTAGATTGGTTGGTGACGTCAAGAAGCCCTCTCAAAACACCAATTTAACACCTAACGCTTATTGGCAACTATTTTCACCTGTTCAAATTCATCTATTGTACATCAGTGTTGATTCCTGATATATCATAGAAAGTCAATCCATGGACAAATTAGTATTTAGCTCATTAAAACATGACTCTTTAGCAATATGCTACATAATGACTTCTGCTTGTCATGTATTATTTCGCAATATATAATTCTAAGATCGTTAGAGGCAGGGTATCATATTGGAAACACCCAATATTATATTACATCGCCTATCTTATTGCAGTTACCTTAATTGATGATTTTCATTACTAAATAACTTTGTCAAAGAAATCACCAAGTTAATCATAAAATGTCCTTAAGGTAAATTGCCCGAAGTCTCCTTTTTATGATAAATTAAGTTAATGGGTTAAAATTGAGTACTTGTTGAACGTTGGCTCAATTTAAGAACTTTCAACTGCACAGGAATAGTGGTTGTGGATGTTGTATACGAGCAAGATCATTTTAAACTATGAATTCGTTTGGAAGGCTGAAAGGTTTATATGATAGCTAGCAAGACTAATAGAGTATAGGATTTGTAGAAGAAAATGTTTTTATGCTACAGTTGATCAACACGTCCAAATGAAATAAAATGAATGGAGTATTACGTCCTACTTTTCTGATCGTCTGACACGTCCAAACTTAAAACGAAAAATAATAGAGATGATGTCTTTTCGTGATTAGAGATTAAGCTTTTATATATATTTTATAGTATATATATTTTGACTTGACATTATATAGATTTAAAGAGATAACTTATATAAAAAACTATATTTGACCTTTAAAAAGGTAAATCATGAAATGATCACCATAATAACGCTGAAGAATTAATTCCACATTCAATCTGAACATAAACCAGATAATGACGCGGGCGTTTTTAAATGCTAGTATGATAAGCCTCAATATAATTATATAATCTGAAGCATTAACGAAATTCTAAATGTGTTCAAAAAAAATACGTTCCATATCTATGTAATATGAAACACGAGAGGAAAAGTTGTCTTCCTTGATATGGCCACTGAAAAATATGTATCAAATTCATGTATCCTGATTCATTGCAATACACGTAGTCAATAAGAAATAACAATAAAAAAAACCTCTTTCAGGATGTTGTAGGCAAGCTTTTGTTAGAACAAATTATCTATATTCACGGTGTATCATTTCAATTACATGTTTATTGAAATGGAGGGTGTGGTAACTTACCTTATATACATAGACATTACATCACACTATAATAAGGAAAGAACTGGTGTGTGTATTATAGATTTAATAACATGTATGCCCTAAATATATCTTTTATATTCTCAATAAGAACATATTGTGACAGACACTTGCACTGGCTTCTGCCCTATACACCAGTTCCTCAAAATTGGCCAAAGTCAGATATTCATAATGTTTAACAAGAAAACTACTCGAATTGAATCTTGTAGTGTGTCTTTAAACCTGTAGTCTGTGAATAACGCACACAAGGAGCGGTTGCAAAAATCTGAAATATAACAAAAAAATCAGCAATAAAATTCTTTAAGAAATAGAAAAGTAATTTACAAAAGTTACAAATTGCACAAAACACTGTCATTTCATCAAGTCCTTAAAAGAATTTATGAACTATTTTGACTAACTGAAATTCTTGTAATTACATGTATGTGGTAAGCTCCATGAATAGAAAGTTTCTAATATTCTATGTCATCACTTTTTGGGGTCAAGAGGAGAACTTGAAAACATAGTTCGTCATAAATTATCAGTTTAGGTCAATAAAACTTTATCTCAACCTATTTGACTTACGTGGAAAAAAATATCTTTTTTCCGAAACCATACTTAATATCAATGGTGAACTGGTAAATTTGTCCTGTTTAAGATCTGTGTTGGAAGGAAAAAATAAATTAATGGACAATGGTCCTAAAAATGACATGCAACGTTCGTTAATCAAAGAACAGATCAGTATTTATATCGAAGCATATATTTGTATTTGTACTTTTACTTCCACTGACTTCACAGATTTTTATCGTACATTATGGACAGAAGACAAATACAACCTTTAACTATTTTCATCTGAAATTTCAATGATTTATCTGTTGTTACATTCAGAGATATTGTGTATGCTTAATTGAAATATTGCAGACCATAAGGAAAGTGTCACACACCCATGTCGTGATGCTTTGACTTTAATGTAAGTCTTATTTATGATAAATAGGATTTATTTTATGACTAACGTATATAATACCCACTTTTACACATGATTTTAAAGCCCGTATGCTATGGGATCGATTGAAATTGATGGTTCACCATCCGTTTGACAAACCGACAAACCATACGTTAGTCTCGGAGACTGGAATGTTATAAGTTTAACTAACAAGAAATAGTGTTCCCAACCCACCGTCGTAATTTTAGCATTTAACTCTATGTGTGTTCATCAGAAATTTTTAAAATTAAAATGACGTTTCTATATCTTAAGACTATACGATTTTTAGAAAAGAAAAGGCCCAGAAATTAAAATTCCAAACCTGAAGAAAAACTAGTTAAATTACTGGGATAGCAGTTTCTACAAAAAAGGAAAATTATTACACACTTAAAGATATGTTGTTCAATATCGGGAACATGCATCCATCATCTCACACTGAGAGTAGAAATAAAATGGGATTTTAATCAGTATTATTGTCTATGACTATGTTTTTAACGACTCTTTATCTCATCTTCTGTCGTTTGACTCCATATACTGTCTGTATAACCTCGTAAATACTTTTACTATGATATTTCATAGTCTCATCTATCATAATCGTCTATTCGTTATAAAATTTCTCATATATGACGTCATATTAAGTCTCGCAAATCCCAATATTTATGATGTCTCATAATGACTTCATGTAAATATCGAATTTTAAGTCTCGTTAGTCCTATATGACTTCATTAATGTTATTGCCCTTTCCCTTATAGGTGACATTATCTAACCTCGTAATATCTAATCTATCACAAGACTTCTTGATACATGATCAAATCTATGACTTCCTTGATAAAATAATCAAACCTATAACGCGTTCATGATATTAAATCAAATCTATGATTTCATGATATCTAGCTGAACCTATGACTTTATGCTGTATAATCACACTATGACTTTCATGTAACCTTCTAACAATCTTATCAAACCTATGTTTTCATGTTATCTATTCTAATCTATGATTTCATGATATCTAATTTCATCTATGAATTCATGATGTCTAATCAAACCTATGACATCTATATAGCCTATGACTTCGTGATATCTAATTTCATCTATGATTTATGTCTATCTATCATCTATGATGTTCGTGATATCTAATTTCATCTATGAGTTCGTGATGTCTAATCAAACTTATGGCATCTATATAACCTATGACTTCATGATATTTAATTTCATCTATGAATTCGTGATTTCTTATCAAACCTATGACATCTATATAGCCTATGACTTCATGATATCTAATTTTATATATGAATTCGTGATGTCTAATCAAACCTATGGCATCTATATAACCTATGACCTCATGATGTCTAATCTCATCTATGAATTCATGATTTCTTATCAAACCTATGACATCTATATAGCCTATGACCTCATGATATCAAATCTCATCTATGAATTCATGATTTCTTATCAAACCTATGACATCTATATACCTATGACCTCATGATATCTCATCTATGAATTCGTGATTTCTTATCAAACCTATGACATCTATATAGCCTATGACTTCGTGATATCTAACTTCATCTATGAATTCGTGATGTCTAATCAAACCTATGACATCTATATAACCTATGACCTCATGATATCCAATCTCATCTATTAATTCATGATTTCTTATCAAACCTATGACATCTATATAGCTTATGACTTCGTGATATCTTATTTCATCTATTAATTCGAGATGTCTAATCAAACCTATGACATCTATATAGCCTATGACTTCGTGATATTTAATTTCATCTATGAATTCGTGATGTCTAATCAAACCTATGACATCTATATAGCCTATGACCTCATGATATCTATTTTCATCTATGAATTCGTGATTTCTTATCAAACCTATGACATCTATATAGCCTATGACTTCGTGATATCTAACTTCATCTATGAATTCGTGATGTCTAATCAAACCTATGACATCTATATAACCTATGACCTCATGATATCCAATCTCATCTATGAATTCATGATTTCTTATCAAACCTATGACATCTATATAGCTTATGACTTCATGATATCTAATTTCATCTATGAATTCGTGATGTCTAATCAAACCTATGACATCTATATAGCCTATGACTTCATGATATCTAATTTCATCTATGAATTCGTGATGTCTAATCAAACCTATGACATATATATATTGCTTGATAAAGACGGGATGATATCTAATTCATCTATGAATTCGAAATGTCTAATCAAACCTATGCATCTATATAAGCCTATGACTTCTGATTTAATCTCATCTATAATTCGTGCTGTCTATATCCCAACTACTAAATGCCACTTAAGGAAGTGACATCTATATAGCCTATGACTTCATGATATCTATTTTCATCTATGAATTCATGATGTCTAATCAAACCTATGACATCTATATAGCCTATGACTTCATGATATCTAATTTCATCTATGAATTCATGATGTCTAATCAAACCTATGACATCTATATAGCCTATGACTTCATGATATCTAATTTCATCTATGAATTCATGATGTCTAATCAAACCTATGACATCTATATAGCCTATGACTTCATGATATCTAATTTCATCTATGAATTCATGATGTCTAATCAAACCTATGACATCTATATAGCCTATGACTTCATGATATCTAATTTCATCTATGAATTCATGATGTCTAATCAAACCTATGACATCTATATAGCCTATGACTTCGATATATCTAATTTCATCTATGAATTCATGATGTCTAATCAAACCTATGACATCTATATAGCCTATGACTTCGTGATATCTAATTTCATCTATGAATTCGTGATGTCTAATCAAACCTATGACTTTTCTATATAGCCTATGACTTCGATATATCTAATTTCATCTATGAATTCATGATGTCTAATCAAACCTATGACATCTATATAGCCTATGACTTCATGATATCTAATTTCATCTATGAATTCATGATGTCTAATCAAACCTATGACATCTATATAGCCTATGACTTCATGATATCTAATTTCATCTATGAATTCATGATGTCTAATCAAACCTATGACATCTATATAGCCTATGACCTCATGATATCCAATCTCATCTATGAATTCGTGATGTCTAATCAAACCTATGACATCTATATAGCCTATGACTTCGTGATATCTAATTTCATCTATGAATTCATGATGTCTAATCAAACCTATGACATCTATATAGCCTATGACTTCATGATATCTAATTTCATCTATGAATTCATGATGTCTAATCAAACCTATGACATCTATATAGCCTATGACTTCATGATATCTAATTTCATCTATGAATTCATGATGTCTAATCAAACCTATGACATCTATATAGCCTATGACTTCGTGATATCTAATTTCATCTATGAATTCGTGATATTAAATCAATCCTATGACATCTATATAGCCTATGACTTCATGATATCTAATTTCATCTATGAATTCGTGATGTTTAATCAAACCTATGACATCTATATAGCCTATGACTTCATGATATCTAATTTCATCTATGAATTCGTGATGTCTAATCAAACCTATGACATCTATATAGCCTATGACTTCGTGATATCTAATTTCATCTATGAATTCGTGATATTAAATCAATCCTATGACATCTATATAGCCTATGACTTCGTGATATCTAATTTCATCTATGAATTCGTGATGTTTAATCAAACCTATGACATCTATATAGCCTATGACCTAATGATATCTAATTTCATCTATGAATTCGTGATGTTTAATCAATCCTATGGCATCTATATAACCTATGACCTCATGATATCTAATTTTATCTATGACTTAATGATATAATATACTCGAAGTTTTACATATGACTTTAGATATCTCATCTAATAAATGACTTAAAATATCTCTAATCATGTAATTCAATGACACGATATATCTATCCTACGATTTAATAGTAGTTATATTATAAACATAAGTTTTAGATTTATGTCAGTTTACTAATAGTATGCTTCCTCACTGACATCATACCCAATATTATGTACATGTATATCTTGAAAAATCATGCTCAATCGTCTTTCTGCGACGTTATTAACATAGTTTTGGTATCATTTTCATACTTTCAAGTTTATTTCAATTCTAATCAACTGTGAAAACATATGAAAATCTGCATATAAGTCGGATTTTTATAGACGTTGATCTCACGAACCGACTGCTGGTCTGGTGTTAAACGTCTCGTAAACGAATGTATCTAAATCTTAATGACAAACAAAAGATTTTGTTGAACGGCCGTGGCCAAAAGTAAACATGGGGAAAACTAAACTGTTTGATATTATCACGGTGTAAGGCAAATTTAAAATAAATAGTTACACGAAGTTGGTAACAGATTAGGGGTGTCCGAGGTTTTCTCTTCTATTTGTAACAATCTCATGGGCATGGCTAAAATAGTTTGAAATTTTTAAAGAGCCGGATCGCAAATTTGGCTTGTGTAACAGTTTTCATCTGAATTAAATGAAATTTGGTGTGATCATTTATATTGATGCGATCTTGGACAAGTTCGATATTTACGATTTTTCGATTAAATGTTTTTGAGTTATTGCCCTTGACTTGGTCAAAACGCGTCGAAATTGGCTAGACTACTGTTGTCACCTGATTTAAATGAAATTTTCTGTGATCTTTAAATTATATTGATAAGATCATGCTCAAGGTCGAATTTGACGATATTTCGGTGAAAGGTTTTTTAGTTATAGATTTGGAGTGATCAGGTAAATTGATGAGATCTTGGACTAGGCCCAAATTGTGGTTCATTTCGAGAAATATTGAAGCAGTTTCTACCTGTGTTGAAGTGGGCGTATCTTGCTAGGCAAAGTTTATATCTGCTTTTTGACCATTTTGATCAACTTGGTATTTGTATATATAAACAAAACATTATCTACACGTATGATTTTTACATGGAAACAACACACATATCGCATTTCAAGGTTTGGAAATGCCTTTACATATCATTTGCAGGCTTTGTAGAAATATTATAGCCATTTTATAAAGTATTTTCATCAGTGGCGTATCTATCTACGATTTAGCTGATCCGGTGTTGCCTATAATAGTTAGGATTCAAGCAGTGGGCGTTTTTCAGATGTGTTCAACTCGTCTTTCTTGAATTGAATTCACAAAAAAAAAAATTCTATATAGATCGATTTAACCTGTTATTTTAAAGCGGAATAGAGAAATTTCCGTATGTAAAGTATTTTGATACTGTGCCACTAACAGAACCAAATAAAAACTTGGGATGAACCCTGTTTAACTTGAGATTTGGCCACCTTCTATAAGATAAAAAACAAGTAACATGTATACACAGACAGTTTTAGATGTAATGTTTCCCATTCTCTGAACGAAAGTCGAAAATATAACTTGGAGAACTGCACATTATATGCGTAATGTAAATATAAGTTGTCATTATGTTGTTTTTTAGAATAGAAAATAGTCTTTTTTTACACACAGAGTCGTCTTTCTCCTTTTGATTCATACTTCATAGGTATTTTTAAAGGTTGCGTATTAAGATTTAAACTCGATTGCCTTTCATAATAAAAAATACCCTTCACCATCAAGTACACATAGTTCAAATATGTAACTCGTATCCTGTATAAATGTCAGAAATTAATAAAACAGGTTGAAATCGAAACATGATCCCGGAGTCAATTAGCTGAACAATCTTATTTCAGTGATTCTTGATACACACTTCTACTTTGTATAATGTGCCCTTCTAACGTTCGAGCCACGATATACAGTAATTTGCTTTTCTGTAATTCTTAATGACATACTGTTATTGTGCTTACAGCAAATCTGGGTCTCAATTCCCTGGACCAATTTCTTTCAATGAGAATTATATCAAAAACTTTAGCATTCAGTTCAATAAATTGATTTCAAAGCATATTTTATTTGCATGTGAAGGGTCGATACTTGTTACCCTTGTTTGTGACGCTTGTATTATTTTCCTTCGTCTTCTGTTATTCTAGAAAAGCTTGATCAAAGTACATGTTTGTACTTTAATAGAATTTGCGAGCGTCGTATGTCTCCGAATAAAAAATACAATATATACCTTCTTTAAATTTCTTTTTAGTTATATCGAAAGTTATTGAATAAGGAGAGAACTAAGAATCAAGAACTAAAAATAATCAAATGTATGGTCAGAACATTCGTGTGATTCCATCCATTTTATTGTTGTCATAATGTTTGACTATGTCAAGATGTTATGTAGAGTGTATTGTATTTGTGCTAGACTACCGTTACAATAAATAACTTACATTTATTTCATTTTCAACGGACTGGTCAGTGTTTTCACTATATTGCTTCTTATATTAGTAGTGTCCAGCAACTGTTGGATGAATCTTAAAGTAATTCTACATCTTATTGGCATGGACAAGAACCGACGATAGTCTCAGTTCCAAATTTTCATAATTTAATTCATTATTACTTAGTTTTACGTATTTATTTGATTATATATTGATTCTGTCATATGGTTTTGATTCATTTTGGCCGAGTTCTGGAATCTTCCTTACTACAGGTGTCAAGTGATGCACTACGTCAAAGTTTAGAGGAATCTAAATTCAGACCAACTAAAACTATTAGTATTATCGCCGAGTTCAAAAATTTCAATTTTCATTAATTCCAGGTAGATTGCTTTAACTTACCTGGAAAATTATCCATCATGCTTTGAAACCATTCAAAATGTATAATTATTTACTCTATTATCAATTTCAGGAAGCGTATTGGAAGAGAGTCAAATACAAACTCTTACGCCAATGATGGCATCACTAAGTACAATACCGTCATATTATACTAGCGCTACATCAAAAGACTTCGAAATTGCACCGACCAGTTATATGGTGCTAGGGGAATCTTCCTTACCACAGGTGTCAAGTGATGCACTACCTCAAAGTTTAGAGGAATCTAACTTCAGACCAACTAAAACTATTAGTGAAATCGCTTCGCTAAAAACAAATTTGAATGATAGAGGCTCACAGTCATTTGCTATGGATTCTGAATCACGTGCAATTTCTCTGGAAAGTTCAGATGGGCTATCAGGAATACTAGCAAAGCAATCATTTGCATCGCCAGATATCGTTCGAATGTCACAAATGTCAGGTCCAATGCCATCAGTAATGGATATGACATCAACAAACATAGTACCAACGTCATCAGTAATGGATGTGATGTCGTCAAATCTAGTACCAATAATATCGGTTATACACGTAGATGTAATGTCGTCAAATATAGTACCACCATCACCATTAATAGATGTGATGTCAACAATGCTAGACCTGATATCATCAGATATATCACCAAAGTCAACATTGTTAGATATGATGTCATCAGATACAGTGATTACGCAAACAAACGATTTAGAACCAATACAATCAAAAGCAGAATCCATGCTATCGGGCTTAACATCAACCCAATCTCAGACCAGATCTGCGTTAAATACTAATAGTTTATCACCAAGTACATTACAGTTTTCGTCCACAAGTGAAATATCTGATTTTGTCCCTGATAGTGTAACAACAAGCGAATCTGAAACAATGTCAAATGAGCAGTCTATATTTGGAACCATCACGGAAATATTTGTACCAGATCTAAGCAGTGAGCTTGTAGCTTCAACAGGCACAAGTTCTGTCTTTGTATCAGATTTTAATAGTGCTCTGATTTCATCAGACACCGATAGTGTAGTATCTACAAGTGATCTTAGCTATATAGATTCCAGTACACAGACAAACTCGTATTCTGATGTTTCTACTGAACTACTCGAATCGCAAACAGGTGATTTGACTCAATCTGTCATTACTGCATTTCCAACGACTGTTTCAAGTGAAATCCTCTTTCCCGTCTCCAGTCATGGACCAGGAGAGATTATATCATCTCAAGCATCACATTTCGTATCACATAGCAGCCCTATCATAGAATCAACTTCGATCGAAGCACCAGAATCCACTTCCCCTGTGATCTCACCAAGCTCTATTCTAGCTGCTTCATCGGTTAGTTCGTCCATTCTAGTAAATGAAACTATGCCTGTACCAGAAAAGAATACACCTGGATTAACGCAGGGTGGAAAAGTAGCTCTTGGAATCTGTATCCCAATTATCATAGTATTAGTTATAGCCGCTATAGTTTTCTTTGCATACAGAAGGTAAGAGTACTCTTATGAATTATTATTTAAAGTACCAGTAACATAAATGCAATAATCTTTTTTGATCGTTGAACGTTTTCTCTGTTTCATTCTCCAACATTATCATATTGTTCAATCGAATGCATGGACAATGTAAAGCAACTGTTTTATTTATCACATCTCTATTTCAAAACTCCTTTTTTAGACGGTACCATACAGCAACATGGAAATTAACAGATGTCGTGAGTTATCGACCCTGGTCCTATAGTAACGCATCTTATTACGATGACGAGGTATGGTGAAACTCCACCTAGTGGACCAATTAAAGTAGATTAACACTTTCTATTGGTGAGATTTCTTTCTGCTAACAATCTTATAAAACCAAATCTTTTAAACATCTAAACTGAGTACAACTGGTACCAGTATTTTTTATTTTATGTTGAGAATTCTTGGTTATTAAATATAAGTTCCTCTCCCTGCTCTAGATTAAGTGAACCTTATTTTAGTATTACTGATATTGACGATCTCTTCGTTGTAAAGATGCAAACATTATGGAAAAGGTAATATCAAACCTCATTAAATTTATACACCTATGGTTTGCAAGAAATAAATCGACCTATATAATAATATATCATATCGCAGCTATTTGACCCTGTGGTTATAAGATGGGTTTGAAATCAAAATCCAAGAATTTCCAAACCAATTAACTTAATTGAATCTTGAGTTATTATCGATGTTGAGGGCCGATATGTCCTTAGTCTTTGAGCTTATCTACTATCGTCGATTTAAAAACCGTGCTAGTTAAAAAATAAAAGATTTGGTTTTTGCTTTTTTATGATATAGTGGTTGAGATATTTCATTCTTACAAAACCAAGCAGATACATCTCGTGGATCTGTTTGATTATATGAGGTTCAAAAATAAATCGGACATATTATAGTTGGCATATAAACCTTCATAATCACGAATATACAAGATAACTGCGCAGTTAAAACAATATTTTGCATAATTTGATTGTCCGATAATTAGGTTTATTGAAGCAATAATATACCTCACATTTTACTAGTATTTCTGCATGACAGTTTTTTTTTTTAAAAAGAGGATAATAGTATTAAGGAAAGACCTTGAAGTCCTGTACATGTAGTTCAAAATACTATTCTGAAACATCTCATCCACTATTATGTCAATGTTCTTTTCCTCACACACGATCTGTCAGATTTCTTCATATTAATGCTAGATGGAACGTAACTCACACTATTTAGTATCTTTACAATTTAACATCTTTGATTCAAAGGTTTAAGGTTTATTCTTGTTTGGACAATTAATTGAGGTAACAACTAATATTATTCTCTGTAAACCCCCCCTTTTTTTTGCTATGTAGTTTGCTCGATTCTGTGTGTTGTTCTGCTTTTCTATTTCATAGTCTGGTAATGTATGGTTTTATAGCATATTTCAATACACCGGTTGGTGTGTTAACATTAGTTAAAATCCTTCCCTTAATTTGGATTAAATTAAAACGAAATCTTAAGGACTGAAACCTATTAGGCCGAAAAATAGAAAAAAAAGTATTTTGGTATTTTTGTGCCTTTTTTGTCGATAGCGATAGCAACTTGATTAAGTGAAGTTAGGGCTCGATTTAAGGGCTGGATTAGTACTTAAGTGTGACGCTAGTATGAAATAGAGTTCTGATTCCGAATCAAAATATTGGACATAGAACAGTATATAATTCATGTGTTGGGTAAAGTGAGGTATTTTGGGGAACAATTCAGCACTTAGTATTCTCCCAATCCTAACTCAGTGTTTCAGAACACCTTACTAGCATGAGTTTCCATTTAAAATTAACACTAACCCCTAGATGTTTGCTGGATTCAGAAGTCAGAGCTCCAGATTACCTTAGTGTGCCAATAGATTACCTTAGTGTGCCAATATGTTATTTTTCTTTGAAGCTGTGCCCTTGAGTTTAACCAATACATGTATGTAGCTATCATGGTTGCTTATCAAAGGTCCAAGAAGTGACAGAACATTTTCATCTGTCCATTTCTCTCTTTTCTTGCCATCCATTTCGTGTATATAACAGCTGCACTTAGCTGCTTAGGAGACGAAACAGTCATGTTTAGGTCTAGTGTCACTCTATTGTAGGCCTACCAAAAGAATAATTGGAGCGTTAACACTCAGTTCTGATTCACCCATTTTTTCTGCAAATTATCTTAATATCCAATAGTAAATATACTCAAATTGTTCTCTTATTTTTTATTGAAATGAATACTGAGTGATTTATCAAAAGGGAGATGTAAATTGATACATATATATTAACTATACTTTATTTCAGAGTACCTTAATCGTCTCCGGTCTGGATAAATAGGCGAACTGGTTAAATGGGCAAGAGGTTTACAAATAGAATATAATATAAAGTTAAGGCAGAACATTCGACTGCCTAGGTTGTCAAAAATCAGATCTCATCAACAAAGGAAACGTAATTAGTTAAAATTGAAAAAGAAAACATGCAAACATATGATAAATAGGCACTCATTGTGGCTATACTTTATATATTTTATATATGAGCCAAGACAGTCGATGAGATCTTGAGTAATTTCGCCCTGTTCTACCTCAATTAACATAAAAATGATTTGAAAATCATTTCTTAGCTAACTGAAGATATACTGCTTGAGTGTGTGTAAATTAAGGGATTCCGAGGATCTATTGCAAGTAACACAGTCGAGTTTCAATCTTATATCTTTTTTCTATTCAAATAACAACTTTTTCTTAATCGAATAGTACTGTCTTGTCTGGTTATTAATTGGTCATTTAAATCGGACCAATGATATATTTTAGTTAAATTGGACGTTTTGGTTTTCTCTTTCTTCCATTTATTATGAGAAAGTTCTACACAGTCAATTTACATTAAATAATCTGCATTGCCCTGCTCTCGTCAACATGAAAGGAAAAAGGACTATGGTCAGCTACTGGATTGGACTGACAGTCTGAAGAGCAACTCTAATTGTATACTAGCGAATACAACCAGTAAAAGCCATTGAATGTTACATGTACGGCCTAATAGTATCTATCCAGGGCTGTAATTGGTTGAATTCGCTTGTGGACAAACAAATCGCTGCATTTACAAAATTCCTTGTTACAGGAAAAGTGCTTAATGATTTCAAGGTGCACAAACTTAATAACACTTTAATCAGTACTTATTACATGTAATTCTATGGTGAGTATATAATTAACTGATGTAAAATGTGTATATAATGTAATTCCTGTAATAGTTCCCGTGTCTCCGTTTATTATTTTGATAACTTATTATTAATTCATGATCTGTTGTTTTTATTTGTTTAAATATTTTTTAATAAAATTATTTTAACTTTTTTCATTCTTTATAAAATATACTTAGATAATCACAATCAGTTCCCAACCGCCTAGAAATTAAGTTTCCATTGTGCTCATGAACAAATTCTGACGCGTTTTACGTCAGGGCAATACCAATAGAAACTATTAAAGCTCCTTAAAAACTCATAAATAAAAAGATCTCATAAATATTTATGATCAGACCAAGTTTCCTCCAAAACGATTGTAATTCAGTTTCTTTTGTTTTTTTCTTACCGACTTTGAAGTCTTTTACAAGGTCAATGACTCAAAATTGGTCATCAAATAATCTTCGAATTAGAACTACTAGATCACATACATTAATGATCTAATCGTGATCGAAAACACATTTTGATGCGCCTTAATTGAGCCAAAGGCAATAGCTAAAAAATCGTTCATCGAAAAATCCAAGTTCATCAGTATAAATTAATCTCATTAAAATGAGATGATTCCTGCATCTCTCTATTATAATCAAACAAATGAAGATGTACTGGCTATAAAACATTTGCCTTAGTAATGAAATTAAGATGTGGTTTTTTTCAAGGGCAATAACACAAAAAGTCTGTTCTTCAGATTCAAATTAGAACTAGTCTAGGATATCATTAATATATAATCATAGACAATTTCATTAAATTCGATTTGATCTGTATTAAGTCCAGAATGTTTCCCTATTTCCTGGGAGTAGCACTAACTTTGGGTTAGACATGGTTGGTTTGACAAGGTTGCTCTGCAGTACTAGACTTGACCAGAAAACTGCTGAATGAGGAATTGGAGTACAGCCAATCAGAGCCCTCTACAGAAAGGATTTAAACTTCACGGTTTCGTGTTCACAGATTTTCTGTTGAGGCCTTGCTTGACTGTATATACCGGCTTCCAGTCAATCGCTCCATTTGTAATCTTTTATGAAGATAATCTAAGAGTTACTATTCATCTTTTCCATAATATACTGTCCTATTTCAGCAAATAGTCCACTAGAATTATACAAAATTCGTTTAGAATCATATTCATGAGGCTCTGGATACGTGAAATGTATAGAATAAACTTCCTTCCAATTGAAGTCTTGATGTTTTGTCCAATCACGATGGTTTTCTTTAAAAATTGGATGACATTTAAGCCGGAAGCACATAACCTGTAGTTTAGTGTCAATATGAACCAATTTGGGGTTTCGTTCGTATACTTTATAAGGCAGTTCTAATGCATTGTAATAAAAATCATCACTTCTATAGTTCTTAAGCGTTTTTTGCCACGCCAAGATAAATCGAGATCTAGGAGCTGCTATAGCAACTCCCAAATTTATTTGTTGAGGGAATGATTGTGAGGCTACCATGTGATCGAAGTTTAAAATTACCTCATGTCCTGCATTCAATATACTATTTACTGGATTAATCCAAATTGCGTCCCAATCTAAATATATTCCGCCATATTTTGATAAAATTTCTGCTCGTAAAACATCACTTACGTGCGTAGTGTATTTAATGGTATGTCCGTATATGTTGGTGGTGAGTTCTCTGTAAACGGGGGTGATTCGTGGATTTGTTTTAATCAATTCCCAATATTCACCGTAAAGACGAAGGTCACCGTGAATATAAATACGTTCTGCTTTCAAAACGTAAAGGGAGCTAACTACACTCAAATACATCATGAAAGTCAATTTCATGGAATGAAACCATATATAGTGCACGATGTTTTGTATCGGTAATATTTCTCTGCAGCCTTCTGGGATCGTGGATATTCCCAATGATGTGTTTACAGCTGTTTTGAAGTAGTATAGAGAATGAAGATATTCCTCTAATTTAGAATTAGTCTGAAACAAATCTTTTGGAAAGTATTTTGTGCTCAACAATACACATTTTGATGAAGTTAGATTAAACAACCCTTCCTGAACACATGAATTAATACGCGTTCGGCTATTTTGTATATTTGTTAACGGTATGACTGTGAAAGGGTTTTTCGCTTGCATTAATGTTATATTTTCATGCTTCCTGCTACTAAAAATGACCTTGACGTTGTCGTCAACATCCGTTAATAAAGTGAATGCTTTGTTCAAATTTGGCATAGCGTGTTTCGTTAAAATAACGTCATTTGACACATATACCCCACCTCTATCCTGAAGAATAGCTCGTGCATAGGAAATGTCACAGACATCGTTTTGTTTCCAGTGACCAGGCATCTCCTTGACCACCAGACAGGGTATCATAGATTTCAGATCGTCTAACCATGTGTTATACTTATCTTGAATTATCTTCCCCTTGTAATGAATTTCAATTATATCCGGTTCAAAATTCCTCCACACGCTAATAACACTGAGGTAATTCTTAAAATTAAACGAATGTTTGGTTTTCTTATTACAAAACACATAATGGAATACATGTGGAATTTTCCTTCTATCCAATTCAATAACGTCACGTGGTAGCACGTCTGGAAAAACATACGATTGATGGGTGACGTCATCACAATGCTCATCAGAAATCAATTGATGATGGCGCTGTTGGAAACAGGACTGTGTTATCCAACCGATTTGAATAACTAAGTACACAACCACTGTCAGCACTAAAATCTTGAAGACCTGCCGACTTCTCATGTTAAAAATATCCTGAAAGATGTAGAAACATAAACATGGAATTACCATGGTCAATCAAGAGTGTTTCTATTCCACCAACAAAAAATGTTAGAGCTGACATTTCAACTTTTCAAACGAAGTAGGGAATGAGTTTGAATCTTTGGTAGGCTATATTACGTATAAAATATATTTCAAAAGATCACCCACTTCTCGAAAACTTAAATACTTCCTAGGCTATTTGATCTTTAAATCAATGTAGACCTGCCTACGTGTAGAATCTTTCGTCGAAATAACACAATTTAATCTAAGCTTTGGTATGACAACAAAGTAAATTATTTACGACTTGCCTATAAAGTGCTAGACTTATGTTATGACTAGTAAACACGTTATTTGTCGTTTACTATCTCAATAAAATAAGGAACATTTAAAGACTACATCATGATGATTAATATGTAACACTGAATTCCATTTAGTCAACACTTTCTTCCTATCTCAACATACACAACTTGCTGAATTGCTTGTATTTTCGTAAGCGTAATACTCTTCTCTTTAACGTTGCATTGTAGAAATCGTATTTGCACAGTATTATAACGGATGAAAACAGGTACTACACAATTCGCTTTTGTTGGTCCTCAGAGTTTCACAAAAAAGTACAATAGTCCAATAAACCGAAACCTTCAACAATCCAATTAAAGTGCAGGTTATTGCTAGATGAGTTTCTACTTACCTTATATTATTTACCACCTCAAAATAGTCTGATAGAACATTGAAGTTTACAATTTCTTTTTATTCCGGCTGCTAATGGCTGCAGTTTTAAAATAAGCAATATAGATCAGTACTAGTCTATATGTAACATTTTTTATATACATGTATTGGTAAATAAATACTTGATGAGAGTGATTCGTGTCGTAATTAATAATTTAAAAAACCAACACCTAAACCTTGCTTGTCTCCATAAATTAATTAACCAACAAACATATATTCTCACCATTGATTTTTGATGGTATCTTGGACACTGGGTTGTTATTAGACATACACTAAACTGTGGATAAGAATTCTCCACTATGTCGCATGAATATTTCTTAATTATTCCAATCAGCCGTAAATGGACCTGTATAATCCAGTGTTAATAGTGGATAACATGCGTACAAAATATTCTTTTTGTCTTCGACCCAAACTAGACGTCTGTACGCCGAAAGATACTGGAATGATTAACTGCAGATAACGAATGAACTCTCAACATGCAACTAGCTAATTCCAAACTCCAACCTTCATTTCATACAAACGCCACCATTTTAAAACACATTTCCTCTGCTTAAAGAATAGCCTTACATATACGTGATCTTCTCTTCCGTGCCCTGGTAGGCCGCCACTGAACATTATCCTACCTGCGTGTCCTATCACCTATGTCCCATGAGTGGTTTAAGAAACTTTGTTATTTCGTAAAAAACAATCCAATACGTTGAACAATCTTATACAGATATTACATTTTCCCTAAGCACCAGTTGGCAGATATAAAACGCGATTATCCCGAATTATCTCATAGGCCTACCATGTAATATGACTGTTACTTTCTCTATATATATCTCTATTAATGCGACTGCAAGGAACGACAACCTCTGAATGAGAGGATGTCAGAAATACTCACTATTATATTATTGGCGTCACATACACATGACGTTATTTGTAACGTCACAATGACATGGTTGTCAAAGATAGCCGACCAACTTTAACGATTGTGTACACCGAGTGGTTATATTTAACCAAGACACAATGGAGGGGAAGAAAGAAACGAGTTCTCAGAAAACGGTGACCATAGCGCCGCAACTACTTGAAGAGGTTGAAGCTCCCCAAGTAGACAGCAAGAAAGCGAGCGGGTTTAAGCCTTCTTTGACTAGGAGACAACGTGGTTTTTCGCTATTTTTCGCAAGTTCATCCACGTCCGTGTTGGATAGTAAAGATACTCGGGAATATGGTATGAGAGATAGTGATATTGTTCAACATTCGATTGAATCAACCCCAGAACAAATTGCTGCTAATGTAAAACTTGCCCGACTCCAGTCAATATTTAAAGAAGCTGACACTGATGGCGAGCCTGGCCTTAGTATGGAGGAATTTAAAGATGCACTAAGACAGACATCTAATAAGGTAAGATGCATTCAATTTGTCTGGATTATAGCCTAAGCCCACGTCACCATTTGGTCTCAAGGTTTGCATCTCGTCGTCAAAATAACTTGTTAGTGATTTACAACACCGAGAGGATCTGTAGAAAAATAATTTTGTTTCTTTCAGCCTATAGATGAAGAGGAAGTGGAGACATTGTTTATGAAAATGGATGCTAACTGTGACGGAACGTTAGATTGGGAGGAATATGTTAGCTACAATTTATTGGAATATCAGGAAAAATCACAGATGTTAGAAATGCTGAAAGAAAAACCCTTTCCTACAGAAATAAAATGCATTTATACGCGTCACCACGACAATATTGTCCGAATAATTTATTCTCCTCATGTTCATAAACGATGGACTAATATGGACTACACAAATGGCAAATATGCAACTCTCAGCAAAGACGGTATCGTCACATTCTGGAGTTTAGAATTGCGTTTCAATAGGTGTCATACGGTTGCTGTACCGAATGATCGAGCAACTCAACCATGGTTTGTTGAGATGGTGTCAGTTTATAATGTCAATATGATAGCGGTTGCTAGCACTGATCGAGATATAAGTTTTTATGATATAACAGCTAAGAAATTTGTCAAAAGATATGTGATAACCGGTTTAGAGAATTGTGTCACAACTATGGACTATTGGGCGGATTTAGACGGAAAGAAGCAGTCAGTGATGGTATGGGGTGACACCGCTGGAAATGATTATGGGATATATTTCGAAATTCAGCGTGGATGTGGTCTCTTTGGATCGTTGCCTACCAAACAGGAGACGGCAAAGCGAATAAGTTTTGCAGAGCTGCTTAAAGGCCATTTTCCAAATATCAAAGCTTTCCGCCTGTCCGGAATTCACGATGACTGGGTAACTAAGATAGCTTATATTCCAGAACTAGGGTGTTTTTTATCGTGTTGTCAATCCTCTACTACTTCTCTTTATTTGGGAGACTTTCTTAAAAAGAAATCACCATCTTTTTTTAAGGTGAATAAGGGCTTGTTTGCATTTGATTACTGTGCCAATCTTAATATTATTGCAACTGGAGGTATGGACTACAATGTTCGAATATGGAACCCATATGTTAACAATAAATGTATCTTGTTACTGAAAGGTCACACAAAGCCTGTGGTACATATCGTTTTGATTGGCAAGAAACATCAAGTTCTCAGCATCGACAAGGGTAAAAGTATTCGTGTTTTCGACCTCAAGGATCAAAGTTGTCTCCAGAATCTTAGTGGTAGAATTATCTCCCTTGGACCATTTCCAATCTCAACTATTCTGTTTAATCCTGATCTCCAGCATCTGATTTTAGCAACTAACAAACTCGGTAAGTAAGTCGTCTTTTATTTGTTTTAATTCAAATCAAATCCTGATTTAACGTTTTGTAGAACAGTTGTGATTAGGCTAGTTATGTATATTAGGTGAGCTCGCTCTAATAGCATATTCGTAATGAGGCATTATTCTAGAGCTCAACTAACTTTACGCCTTGTTTGTTTCTGACATTCAGAAGCCAATATGCAATCTTTGACTTACGCCCAATATACGGGATATATGATTTTTACTTGAACCCCCTTTCATAATATATTATTTTTCACTTCGGTGTACGTTGTTACAGTAATTAATCAGAGTGGTCTATCATTGAAAAAGGGGAGAGTGCATTGTTCATTGTAATCACGTAATGATGTCCACGGTTCACCTTAAAAGCAATAACTCTAATAGATATTCACCGTGTAGCTTTAATTTTGCTTACTCGACTGAAAAGTTGAGGGTCTGCTTATTACAATATTATTAGATTATTATGTTTTCTTCATGAGGTCTTTTTCTGGTGCCTCGCCTTGCAAGCATCCCCCACCTAATAATTCCTAGAAACGCCACTGCTTTACCCCCTTCCCTTCCATCCTAAAAATAATCGATACGTGGCGCTTCTTGATCACTATTTTGACCAAAGTGGTTCTTCAGGAAATTATCGTAAGAAAGCCTGTTCTAGAGACAGAGACAACATTACGTATAAAATGACTAATGGTACAAATAAGTTTGTATTTATTTGTGATTTTTGATGTAATAAACATTGAGCGTGCCGTATAAGGGCTTATGATTTCTTTTTGCGTACGGTATCTGGTTCCTGAAATTCCAAATACCGTACATAAAAACGGAAACGGTATGGGGATATGTTTACTTTATTATAGGGTTACTGGAGAGTCGTGAAGAAGATGAACGTCATGCTGAGATATTGTCACATAATAAACCCGTTGTCCAAGTTTTATATAATCCCCCCTTTAAGGTGAGAACTCCTGGTATTGTTCGTTGTCCGTTCGTGAATTGTATTTATTTCAAATAGGGTGACGTTATGAGATATTGTGCATTGTGTATTAGTCTTGATTTTAAGTAACCTCCTACTTGTGATGTGATTTCAGGTGGTGATATCAGCATGTGAGGAATCTGTAGTCAGTGTGTGGGATATAGAAACAGGGGAGAAATCCATGCAGTTTGTTAATGCTCATACAGTTATAGAAGATGGTGTACTTACTCCTCTAGAGATTACTGCCATGGCGTTTGACCCACCTATGAGAAGGTTGCTGACTGGCGCCAGAGACGGAATTATCAAGGTAATTTGTACTGCTTTTATATATTCAATTTATCATTTTCGCAGTCCAAGATATTATTTTCTCACAATGAATTATTTCTCTGAACTAAACTGTTTCATTGTAGGTCTGGAATTTCAATGTTGGTGCCGTGCTTCAGATTTTTCACACGTCGGAAAGGGCTATGGTGACGGGAATTATCTGTACATCTCGAAAGTTTTATGTAACTGGATGGTTTAGATTCATCAATGTATTTGTAGATGGCGAAGGGGCTGATATCTGTAAGAGGTGGCCTAAGAAGCACGAGGAGGATATTCTTTGTATGGCGTACTTTCATCCTACGTTGATAGCAACTGGTGCGTATGATGGTACGATTAATGTATGGCTACGAGAGACAGGGCATGTGGTTTGTAAGCTCAATGCTCATGAATCTGATAAAGCTAACCCAGACGGTACTTATAGCTATGGTGAAAAGCATGAAACAGAAACCCCTTTATATCAGCCTAAAAGTGATTCTGAATATCGACTCGATTCAGCTGAATCAACAACATCACCCATAGACATTCCAAAGTTCACTAAATCCAAAGATGGTAGCTTTTATGCTTGCCAGGATAACCAATTAAAACCAAAAGTCGAAAGCAGGATTCTAGAAGACCTCAATGACAGAGATAGTGAGGAGGAATTATGCAAGATTATGAACGTCGAGGACAAGAGTTACGAACACCCACTGTTGAAAGTTTTGAATCCAGAACTTGATAAAATGACAAAGAAATTTTACAGTCGACAAGATTATGACTATCTTACAAAAAATTACGAAGCATCAATTGAAAGTATGATTTTTTTGGATAAGAGAAATCATTTGGATAAAGATACTGCTGTTTTGGTTTCCTCGGGTGCTGAGGGATGGGTGCGATTTTGGTCTGTCGCTCATGAGGGAGGTTTGTTAGGTCAATTCAATGCTGGACACCAACCTGGTTGCAGCGTTAACTGCATGGTGACGGATGTAGACAACAACTTTCTTATTACTGCCGATACCATGGGTGTCGTTAAAGTTTGGGACATCATGAATTATTGTATTCGTCTACGTGTTCCCGATGGCGCATCATATGCCAGATTTAAGAAATTGACAAAACGTTTTCCTTATCTTAGGATTTTTGCCATCAGTGCTGCGTTCCGTCAAGATAAAGGTGAAAATTTAAAAAGACGACCTCCCCCAACTTCGAGCAATCCCGAAGTGACTTGTAAGGAACCATTGTGCCTGAATTCATTCCGAGCCCACACTAAAGTTATTAACCGTCTAGAGTTTATCAACGATAGACAACTTATTATCACAACTAGTGGTGACTGTGCTATTAGGCTTTGGACTATCTGTGGAAAATACATTGGAACTTTTGGCGAAAGATGGAAACAGCTACCTAAAACAATCAAGGCTGCGGCTATCCAAAGAACGGTTCCAAAAGATATTCGAAGATGTGGGTCAGCTCGGACAATGAGGGTACTAAACGGTGGTAAGCTTCCATATTGGCGTAAAGCGGTAAACATGGTTAAACAAAGAGGATTTCAGCGTTTGAAGGCACAATTTGAACATCTTCAAGACAAAGACGAACTGAATGAACTGGTAAAGAAGCAGGAACTGGAGCAAGCAGCTAGTAACATTTTGGGTAAATCGTATAAAAGACAGGTCAGACATAAAATGCCACCAATTTTACCCAAACTTTTGGAAACACCAAACACGGTTTGTTGCGTTTAATTTAGATCTAAAGCCTGAAATCATGATTGCTGTTCAGTAGTGTCGAATTTTACACATAATACTTAATGGCAGTTGACAATACCGTAGATCATGCACATACTTGGTTTCGATAAAGAAAAATCATAATTTGTAATCTCCTACAGATGATTCAGATAGCATATGGCCAACTGCAAGTAATATAAACTGCTAAAATGCAGAATCTGAATAGAAATTTAACTTGATACGTAGTTTTCGTAGACAAATGTTACACCCTTTATTCTTTTAGATAGCTGTATATCATTCTTTACCATTTGCTGAACTTACTCCATTAGATATCAACCAGGCTACGTCTACATTGAATGAGATCAGTCAGAGGAGGTGCCTTCCTAATATTAGAGAAAATCACAAGAAGGAGAAGAAAAGCGACACTCCCGTGGGTTTTGTTGGACACTATACACACTTAGTTCATAAGAACATGGGATTGGGCAAACAAGCTCAACAGGGCAGATTACGTAAAGTATCTAGTCGGCATACCAGGCTACCAATGAAAACATCAGAAAGTGATGAACGCAGCTCAGCGACAAATTCGCCAGTAAATCATATTGATGTTGGGAGTCCCGTTCTTGGTAATAGTCGGAATCCAACTAAATTGAAGTTTCCAGTAATAGAGTGATAGATCTCCATAAACCTGAATGTACATATTTCTTGAGAAAAAAAAAAGAAAAACAAAATAATGCTGAATTCAGTGAAAGCTTGTCTACCTCGTATCAGAACAGTTGAGTCTACACAATTTTATTACTGAAGAGCAAGTACTCTTGTGTACAAATTATGATGTAAGCTGTAGGTCGAAGATTCGATAAATGTTGTTTTAAATCCAGGTTGTTAAGTAATTAATAAGGTACGTAAACAATATGGAAAATTCGGAAAGTGGCTCGAGCATCATCATTTTGAGAAGATTTTACAAATAATAACCTAAATATATTTATTTGTCATAAATAACAATAATCAAACAACAATAACTCATTAGTTTTGGCTTCACGTAACAATAAATATACCAGAAAATATACAGATATATAATAACACAAACTTAAATAATATAAGTACATTAAATTACATATAAAAGTATATTCTTATTTATGCCGATTAACGGAAAATAACACCTTGAACAATGGTGAAGCTTTACTATAAATTGTTAATATATTCAATTTTTACGAAGCATAAATACAGGCTTAACATACCACCATCTCTATATGATTACACAAATTTGCCCTATGTCTATATGTTATACTGTAATTTATGATTTAATTACATTGTGCCTATGGCAATATATTTACAGAATGTGAATATTAAACATTCAAATTCCAGAATATACTGCTAAATAATAGTAAGTAAACAGTCAAAATTTAATTTTTGAAACAGGTAGAAATGTCAACTATAAATAAGCTGATAAACAACAGAACTTATATGGTCTTGTAGATATATTTTGCAATATGCCATTAATTAGGCTTTAACAATAATACACTAATACACCCTGCTGCTTCAGCCGGGTTAAGATACTTCACTATTTGACTAAATAAGCTTTTCTTACAAATCTATATACAGAGACTGTACTAATGACGTTATAAATATATTAGATATAAAACAATAGGTAACAATACTTGATCAATATTAACCAACATAATTTATTCATTATTATACATAATAACCTCCTGACTTTGTACACAGCCATAAAAATATCTATAAATATGTATGTATATTTGCAAAAAATAAACGCGAATGCGATAGTCTGGGTATAAGATAAGGGTTTGATCAGGTACCGTAGGGTCAGGGTGCTATTTCCATCAGAGTAATGGTGACTCAGCAAGGTTGATACAAGCTACTTTCAGCATTCAAGACATCAAAATTAAATAATAATTTGAATTTCTTTAAACAAAGGATTACAATCTGAACATTGAAATATATGATACATTGAAATTTGTCTTCAAACCTCTGATAGTTTTACATTATTAGTCTATTATGTAGTTTAAGCTTCTTTCAGTACACCTGTTTGTCGATTGTACTTAACATTTTAAAAGCAAATTCAAGCTACATAGATGCAGGGGCGTATCTTGACAATGTGTGAGGTAGGGGCCATGGTAAGGGGCTTCTCTTCATGGGCAAATTCCTTAAGTTCTACGGATTTCAGATGGCCTGAGATGAATTTTGAGCATTTTGAGGGCTTGATTTTCAAAATAAGACATTTAACAGACCCGAGGATATACGCCACTGCATAGATGTAAATAGCATAATTTAGAAATCTTTTAATGTTTTGATCAACGACGTTTTCGATGATGAAAATTTTGTATAGTGCCACTTGATCTTTAAATTAAATTACCACAACAACCTAATTCGGATCTCGAATATAAATAGGCTTTATAATGTAAATCACAAATATGGGGAATAATCGTGAGTAGACAAGCTTGTGCATCTCGAGCATGGAGTTTCAATGGCGATTGCGACTCCTGGTACGCTTTTGTGTATATGCATATTATCCTTATAGTAAAAGAACTGCTCTTTACATATATCTAAAAAAACACGTGTCAAGATGTTACGTTACGACATTTGTTCTGTATATAAAGATATAACGGCATCTAATTACGAATTAACCGATTATCTCATTTCCTTCATGTATGGAACATCGAGTTTTCTCAATCAAATCTTCACTGTACTGCGATAGATGCAGGAGATACTTGATCGCATTCAGAACGCAGTCGCAACGAATGCCACTGTGCAACAGGTGATCGCTGACATTGAAGCATACGGGACCAATGTGTAAACTCGTGAGGGCCTGTGCCGTAACGTCCCAAGACGATTCGTCCTACAAATTCGTCCTTACTCTTCGTTCCATGGTGCCAGACACTGATGACGAGACTGGTGTTTTCCAATTGTTGTGGTGTGATGTTAAAACTGATTGATTCGTTAAATATTGGATCAATAGTGCTCTTCTTAATAGATGTCTTTTTAGTTTTAATCGGCTTCTCAAAATGGATCAATGTAACTTTAACTAGTGGATCTAAAATAAAAAATATAATTTAAAATCACGTCCCAGAGATTCTCGAAATACTTTCAAACTGCAATAATTTGTTTCATTTTTTCCAACTTGATGATGTTTTGATGAACAGCATTGAGTACTTGTATCACCACATCAAGTATAAAAAGTTAAACTTAATCAGATAAAAACATGCTGACTTAGATCTATGAAATGATTGGTTAATGAGCATCTCAACTAGATGTTTTAATAGGTAGGTAGTAGTGAATCAACTATGCAAAATGCTAGGCATTGTCCCGGGTAACAATTGTCTTGACAATGAAGTAGATGTTTACAGAATATTAAAACTGCTTATTGGAACAATTTTTCGATCTCGTTATGTCATGATAATAACGCCAAAGAATCTCTTTATGTCAATGTCAACAGTTGCTTTGATAAGACACACTTATGTGGTACGAAATGGAATACAAATCAGATTGTATAAATTCTTAAAATCACGAGGTCGTTTCTAAAGTAGAAGTGACTAATCTGAAAGTATTTTATTTTTTCAATTTTAAGCTTTCTAGAACGTAATGTAGAGCGCAGACTTTGTAGTAATAACCCATTTTTGTATTCAAATATATTTCGGCATGGCATATCAATTTGAAAACCTACAAGCTTTAATTAAGATGCAGACATAAAAAAAAAAACTGGTCATGGAAAGACCGCTTGCGACACGACCTTGAGGCTGGCAAAAAAAGGACACCTGGAAACAACTAGAGAGGACAAACAAGGACAAATGACTGTTACCGATGTCCCGTGCTTTGAGAAGCAACTTTAAATAGTTTTATTTAACTCTGTTGTCTGGCATTGTGTCAATAATATCGTACAGCATTCCGAGTTTAGTAAATTAGAGGAGAAAGCCGGTGATTTTATACAACGACATGTCATCAATGTAATCTTGCAACATTCCTGATAATATTGATTAGTCGGTAAAGTTTTCTGTTACTATAGCAACATGCCTGTGGTCACTTCCATCAATTCAATGTTATTTATAGAAAAGCGTGGGCAATACATATCAAAAAAAGTCATTTGCTTCTGGAGCAGAATATACAGGCCTAGAGTTCATTTTATTTGAGTATTTTTTTTTTTCTCATTTACTTTCAGCCAAACTTGGTCAGAGTATCATGATACCCTCAATACGGCTTTGATAACACCAAAGACAAAGTAAAAATCTCTTTTGTGACAAACAAACATTTACATTATGGTCTACCAACAAAAATTATTGAATCTCCTATGAATCCTCCATAATCATACCACATATTCGTGAAGATTTGAAACAAAGAATACTGCTAAAAAGACAGGCCAAGAAGTCAATTTCACCTGAAAAGGCTATCTGCATTCAAATACTTACCAGCGCCACCAACTATTTCTGTTTGTTGGAGTTGTTTGCCTTTGATGATATCAACATTCAGTCTTCCGGCACTAGGTAAATAGTTCAAGGATAAAAGAATTTCACCCAAATCTTGTCTTTCCTGAAGTAAATATATAGTGATTCTGTCAAATGTTCATATTCTCAAGTGCGGTAAATAATCCAAATAAATATTGGTTGGATGCTGATGTCAGAAATATTTTAAGCACAAATCTAAGAATAAAAGCTTTAACTCCATTCAATTTAAGTTTTAAAAGTACTTATTGTTCGAAGAACTATTAGATACATATAAAAATAAGTTGGTAACGTACACACAGCTCATAATTCTTAGCTGGAAACAGATTGCAATTCAGATAACCTGCCAGTATAATCTCACCGGACATGTACTGTTATAGTAGGTCTAATGTGAGTATGCCAAGCTTATACATATAGTATGCTAACCCCCCTCCCCAAAAGCCCCCCCCCCCCATCACACACCCACCTCCAAATAACTAGTAGATTAAAAAAAGGTATGTTTTAAGAGTTCTCGTGCACTAGAAGTGATTTCATGAATATATTTCAGATTCAGTAGCGGAAGCTTGTGTATTGTTTATGAAATATCGCCATTTTTATAACTGAACTTGATATAGCATGATAAAAAATAAATCTTTGTTTCACACGAACGTATTGAGCAAAACTAAATATAGGTGTGGGCCAACAAGTGATTTTCGAAAATACTATCGTGACTTCTCTCAAATAATACAATGATCAGTGTTCATCAATCAGATCGAGACTATATTATGATTTGAATTGTTATTTAGAAAGGAAACCATGAAAGCTGATAAACAATCTGTAATATAAAGTGATACTTACTGGACTACCAGGAATCAAGGGTTTCCACATGTGACCACCTTTAATCAAATTAACACTATTCAGGGGTAGGTAAATCTGACCTATCACACAATGGCGGGAAAATTTATCAAAATCTTTCACTAATACTTCAAGTGTTCTCATTTGAACCTCCTTATATGGTATTTCAAAAGAGAAATACTCGTTCCACATAGGTTCTTGTGTTTTCCTTTGAACTGTTGTCTGTTGGGAGTTTTTCTGATCCGGAAGTAGAGAAATTTTACAGTAGGGATTGGAATGAGACATGTCCTGCTTGTTTTCGTCTAAACAATATGGCGGAGGTAAATCTTTAGCCTCGATTATCTTGACAACTAATGTTTTCGAAGAAACTTCATATTGCAATCCAAAATGAATTTGCCCCAGTTGATACTGTGCAAGTTTTTCTTCGTCGGTCAAACATGGAGTCTCTTCTGGTAGATTGTCATATAAATCTCTCTGAAAATTGTCTATACTTATTTCGCTTTCACTCGGAAGTCGTCGTTTAGTTTTTGGTTGTACATTTTCTCTATTTGCCGTCCAAAATTCAATCGGCTTCATATCAATTATCGGGGTCGTATGATATCGTTTATAATCGGGTGTTCCCGTGGAGGAAACAGAATCCGTTCGGGAATTTTCGGAATCGTGCCGTTCACGAAAACTTCTCAAACTTTCAGCATTACTGCTGGTAGAATCTAAGATGGAATCTCGGAACGAATGTCTAATTTCAATCCGTTTTTCCTTCTTCTCTGCTTCAAAACAACAGTCACAACAACGTTTACAGCCATTGGTACAGAAAACTTCAATCAGCTTCTCTAAATATCGCATCGTCTACAATAAAGAATGAGATAAAATTAATGAACATAAAAATAAAATCAAATACAATTCCAAAATAGAAGAAACAAGATAGAAAACACAAGATTATGATATAAAGATGATTGTCATTTCGGTGCATAGCCCGCTTACTGTACGTACTCTCATAAGTAACGCAGTGTATACAAAACAATTGCCACATTGGCAATGACTGGCACTTTGTTGTTTATGCATCGGAAATTTTTACGTCGATTTTGCGCTGTGTTCTTACATTAACTCGCATGTGCCATGGTATTAAAACTTATATATTTCAAATCATTTATTCATTCACAATTTATTCCACGACATAAAACGCACCCCGAAACAATTCGCACACTCCTCACGCTATGCCGAAGGGCGTGTCATTGCTCCAACGGAATTCCTGCAAGCATCAGTGCGCATTTAAATATGATTTAAACTTAAAAAATGGGTCACCTTATTTTTAATTATTTATTATATATTTACAGAAAATGGTGAGAAAATTAGCATTTTGTCTCACAAGTGAACTCGTAAATAGTTAAATAAGTAGGGATTCCAATTATAGTTCAGTTACGTGATAAAGATTATCCGGTGTAAAACGATTCCATAAGAAGCTACCATTATATTTGACTATTCACAACACTATCATGACCGTCAAGGCTCAATCTACTTTAAATGGCTGAGTTTCCAAATTACGAGCAAAACTCTTTTACTCTTTTGCCTTTTTTTTTCCTTTTCAAGTAAGTTTGCGTTAACTGGAATGATTTTCCTTGAACACACATTATCTTTCAAATCGCGTGTACATGAATTATTTATTAGAACACAATTATAAGCAACAATAAGCCGTGATTAACAAAGACAAATGCTCAACTACCGGGGTTTTTTTTCATTGTGCAACCTCGTCCAATTAACTTACTGACATTAATAAAAGCTATAAATGAAGAAAATAAGTCGCGATTGACAAAGGGAAATTCATAGACAACTAATCAGTTACCTGCTAATGAAGTCATTCCTTGCAGAAAAATAAGTATCGAAATTAATATATAAGGTTTTGATTATGCAATTCAGTTGGCCCTATATACCAAATGTGTAGGACTTTCTCGCCATATTAATCAATATGGGTTAAGAAATAAGATCGCGTTGATTGCAATCAAGGCAAAACATAGTGACCCAGCACATCCTCAGTGAATAAGGGGGATTGGAAAATAGTGTCTTATTTAGTTATAGTTGATAATTTGCATTAGCTTTAGTTTCTAGATTTTCAGAAAGGTGTGGAAAAGTAGGAAGTAAAACTCCATTCATTTCATTTATAGATCTTACAGATATTACACGAAAACATGTTTTCAAAACAATTGTTAATAGATATTACATTGATAATTGTTTTATGTTAGGTTTTGTTTTTTTTTTGAAAAAATCATATATTTTCCAGTTTTAAAATATAAGATAGCTTGCCAGGCAAGGTAATATACGCCCACTGGCAGCAATTATTTCAAATAAAAACTTTTCAGTAAGGTTACAATAAGTGGAATGAAATATTCAACCTTCCACCATATATTTTTTTCTAGGGTCTCTAGTTTCATTAAAAACTGTCAAGAATTGTACCTAATAACAACTCATTAAATATTTTTCGGTATTTTTATGATTTGCAATAGGGTTCACCCTTAATAATATTTTGATATTTCAATTCTTAATAAGGCTGATTGGTTGATATCAAACAATTACAGCGTGTTTTGTCAAAAATGAATGTTAAGAGTGTTCACAAGCCAAAAGTTGAAAGCGTTTTAGAAAACAGGCGCAATAACTGTCACTAAATATTTTTCGATTGATCTGATTTTCAATAGGGTTTATCCTTGTGAGAAAACAAATACTAAAGCCAGGTTTCATCAAAATCCATTCAAAATTGTTCTTTCTAGAGTGTTTACAAGTTAAATTGAAAGCGTTTTCAAACACAAGGGCAATAACTGACACTAAATATATTTCGATTTATTTGATTTTCAATAAGGTTCATCCTTGGGTAAAAACAAATACTCAAGCCAAGTTTTATCAAAATCCATTAAGAATTGTTTTTTTCTAGAGAGTTTACAAGCTAAAACGTTTTCAAAAACAATTACTGATACTAAATATTTTTCGATTTAACTGAATTTCAATAGAGTTCATCCTTAGGTGATAACAAATACTTCAATGTATCGCTCAAGAATTGTGACTTCTAGAGTGTTTACATGGCAAAAATCCAACACATTTTATAGAACAAGGGCAGTAATTCGTATCAAATATATTTCGATATTTTCTATTTTCAAAAGGGTTCATCCTTGGGTGATATTAGACAATTTCAACAATTTTTGTCAAAATCGGACAATAACTGTGCTTTGTACAGTGTTTTAAAGCCAAAAATTGAACGCGTTTTCAAAAACAAGGGCAATAACTGATATTAATTTTTTTTCGATTTTACTGGTTTTCAATAGGCTTCATCCTTGGGTGATAACAAATACTCAAGCCAAGTTTCATCAAAATCCATTAAGAATTGTTCTCTCAAGAGTGTTTACAAGCTAAAATTGAATGCGTTTTCAAGAACAAGGGCAATAACTCATACTAAATGTTTTTCGATTTCGCTTATTTTCAATAGGGTTTATCCTTGAGTTATAACATACCCTCACACCAAGTTTCATCAAAATCAGGCAAGAATTGCACATTGTAGAGTGTTTACGAGCCATTCAAGAACAAGGGCAAAAACTCATACTAAATTTTTTCCGATTTCGCTGATTTTAAATAGGGTTCATCCTTAAAAGATCATGAACACTCATATAAAGGTTCAATTAAATCCGCAAAGAATTGCACCTTGTAGAGTGTTTACGAGCAATTGTGGACGAACGGACAGACGGACGGACGGACGGACGTGGGTGACGACAATATAAAAATCGGTCAATAACTGTGCTTTGTAGAGTGTTTTAAAGCCAAAAATTGAACGCGTTTTCAAAAACAAGGGCAATAACTGATATTAAAATTTTTTCGATTTTACTGGTTTTCAATAGGCTTCATCTTTGGCTGATAACAAATACTCAAGCCAAGTTTCATCAAAATCCATTAAGAATTGTTCTCTCAAGAGTGTTTACAAGCTAAAATTGAACGCGTTTTCAAGAACAAGGGCAATAACTCATACTAAATGTTTTTCGATTTCGCTGATTTTCAATAGGGTTTATCCTTGAGTTATAACATACTCTCACACCAAGTTTCATCAAAATCGGTCAAGAATTGCACATTGTAGAGTGTTTACGAGCCATTCAAGAACAAGGGCAAAAACTCATACTAAATTTTTTCCGATTTCGCTGATTTTAAATAGGGTTCATCCTTGAGTGATCATAAACACTCAAAGTTTCAATTAAATCCGTCAAGAATTGCACATTGTAGAGTGTTTACGATCAATTGTGGACGGACGGACGGACGGATGTGGGTGACGACAATATACGCCCGCCATTTCATGTGGGCGTATAAAAATTGAAATGTTTAAAAATTATAAGCACAATGATGAACTCGAAAGTACCATATTCTGATACGTAGTATATGAACCTAATACCTCAAAAATTAATTTGACTTCTGCTTCCGTCATTTCATAAAAGAGACGACTATTTCGTGAATACAATAATGCAGGTGACCGTGAACGTGACAAACGTTATTGTTATGAAAAAGAGAAATAATATGAAGTTATTATACACTTTTTAATATACTAATCAATTCGTGTTGTTGAGATTTTCAAAAGACACGAACTCGGCAGATTAAGTAAGTCATCATCGAACTTTAAAAAATTAATTCAGTTTTTATAAAAGGATTGAAAGGATGACGCCTGAATACCCTAATTCTCTTACCAGTGTTTTTGTATGTCTCCCTAAATTGACATCTCCGTCATTTATCGAAGACTCAACCGAATTTTATAAGAAAATCATCAATCAAGCTGGACAGCTAATATCCTATGGGGTAGTAGATCTCTTCACCAATATACCTCGACAAGAAGCCATCGCCATCCTAAGCCACAATATCCAAAAAATCCGCCTTTTCAACTTTCCCTCACGGCACTTGTTCGCTATCGGACTCGTTTTCCGCCACTAGCATCTTCTTAAAGGGATAATAGGCGTTAGAATACACTCGTCCTACGGCTTATATTTGTGTTTAATATTGACTATTAGTTAAATAAGTATGCATCCCACACTTTACCAAATTTTAAAAAGCCACAATAAAAAATATATTCGGAATTTTAAAAAAAAAGTGAGCCAGCGACGATTCCATTCAGTTTGAGAATAAAACCGTCTGGAAAATCAACGCTAAAACATCATTGTGCAATTCAACAGTAGGGGTCAAGGACGCGTGAAAACCCACATGTTAGAGTTACTTCCCTTTATATTTACACGATTTGAAAATCGCTTGATGGATGGCTCAAGCGTTTTATGATTAACTAATTTATTTTGGGGATTTATCGGATTTTAGAGGGATTTTGATGTATAGGTATGACACCAGGTAAGTCCACTGATGGATATATACTGTTATTGTCCAAATTTGAGTGAACTTGAATTTTAATTTCGTTCTAACGCCTATTATCCCTTTAAGAACTGTATATACTCCACCTATATCAGCTAGGCGACGACATCTATGAACAAGTTCGTGGATTACCAATAGGAAGTCGCCTCTCGCCACTCATTACAGAAATTTACATGACCCAATTTGAAGAACAGGCCCTCATCACCTTACCTCACTCATCGTAAAGTGGATACGTTTGTCATCCTCAACCACAACGATGAGCCACATCAACTGCTCAACAACCCCAACAACCAAGAAAAACGAATTAAATTTACCATGGAAACATTATCCGACAACAAACTCCCATTCCTTGATGGGGAAGTAAAGAGAGTGGGTATACTTCAATAACCACTAGTGCCTACAGGAAACCGACCACACCGACAAATATCTGCATTACAAATCAAACCATCCCAGCCGAGTTTAGAAGGGTATACTCTCACCCAACGTGTTATCAATGTCTGTGAACCCGAAAACATTATTAAATAGAAAATCTTCAAGACGTTTTCACTAATCTGAACGGCTACCCAGAACATTTCACTAAAAGAATAATTCTAGAAACCAGAACTTACCAACATAACTCATCCCAAACCCAAACCATCATCACTACCAATACGGATTTGTATCCCTTACCTAGGAAAATTATTCTACCAAATCCGAAAATATGTCGTACCCGATTCTCATCAGGGAGTACTATTAAAGACATACTCGGTGCTTACGACAAGCTGCAACCAACCATCCCTCCTGCACCCAAAAGTTGTGTTTATATGATAACATGATGCTCTTGTGAACAAGTTTACATTGGGGAAACCAGAAGACCTTGAACTTGAGAACGCAGGAACACCTATCCCTGGCCCCCACTCAAACATCCACAGTTTCTGAATACATTAAGAATAACAGAAAACATAATATCAACATGTCCTACCAGAAAAAAACAGATGCACAAGAAATCCAGACCATTTCTCATGTGTATGGCCGCCTCATCATGTAAAAAAAAATGCTTCATCTGATAACCTGTTTGTTTAATTTAGTGATTCAGTGTTTATTTATACATGTAATTAGTTATACTCATTTTTTATTCTTTTATCTTAGAATGGTTTCACTTGTTAATACATTGTTAATTACCACACTGCTATATATTCTTTGGTTTGTTGGTTTGTATCATTGCTTGATAAAGACGGGAGTACCCTCGTTGAAACGTCACAAGTTATTTAATAAAGTAGTTGTTATCCACATAATTGTGTTCAGATATCTTTATTATAAGATTTATATTATTCTCTATTATTCTATTCACAATTGCTTACTACGTTTGAAATGTCATACATCCGAGACATATGTATAAAAGCCCTGCTTATTTCTGAATCCCTCTGCAAATATACTTGTGTATAAATTTACAGAAATAAATGGTGTTTAAATCTGATTATCCAGTAAGAATGGTTTGACCTAATTAATTCCCTATAAAAATAGACTGAACTTGGATTTTTTAAAAATAAAATCCAATTCATTTGGGGAGATTAATAATTTTTATCCATTGCATTAATGATCTTGAAAAAATGTATTCAATTTATGTTGATATTAGCTTAATTAAATATCTATGTTAGGAATATGGTTTATTAATGGAATATGAATTCCGGTTGGTTTCACATCCATTTGTGCTTCTATGTGTGGTTGAAGATTATTCACTTTTAAAGAAAAAACTAGTCATACGCAAAGCTTTCATTGTCAAAAACAGAAATTTTCATAATATATTAGGTTTTATTAATTTCATTGTCCGAGACGTTTTAGTCCAAAACAAAAGCTTGTTAATGATAGATGGGTGTTAGTTGCTGTATGATGAAAAGGTACCCAACATGACTTAAAAGTTACGACTTATTTTATGATCAGATGATTTCGTACACTGAAATTTAGTTATTCACTATGTGAGACTCGATAGTAAATTCTAAGTAAACTGAATCTGAGATATCCATTATGTCATATTTGAAAGTAGACACTCAGTTAACTGAAATTGAGTTATTCACTATATGAGACTCGATAGTATATTCTAAGTAAACTGAATATGAGGTATCCACTGTGTGAGATTTGAAAGTAGATACTCAGTAAACTGAAAACTGAGTTATTGAATATGTTAGACTCGATAGTAGATTCTTATTAAACTGAATTTGAGATATCCACTATGCGAGACTCGATAGTAGATTCTCAGGCGATTGCACGGTCTTAGTCTGTCTACCTAATTAGCTAATTACAGATAAATTAACTGATATTTTGCACAATATTTCTTCACTTTACATGTTATAAATATTAGCATGTCCTGTTCTTATTTACTGCATAACGGTAGGCCTACATGAATTAATGCGAGGAATCATCATTAATACTGTAGAACATTTCGTTTAAATATTGTATTCCTTGATCAATAGAGGTGCGTGACTATCGCACCAAATTGATGTTATTACAATATCTGGCTCACAACTTGCCAAATAATATCATTAGGATCCCGATGACTTAAAGTGTATCAAGCCATCCATCAATATATAGTGATGAGAATCCGAAAACTTGTTGTCTCAACTGACCCTCATTCTTTTGCAAATGACTGAAGACTGGGAATTTCTTCACTAAAGGTCTAGAAAATGATTTAGGGAGATTTGTGTTGAACAAGAAATATCAAAGTTTGGGGTTAACATAGGCCAAACATGTTGAAAGCTTCAATCTAGAATTTATTTTACGTCATTACAGGCTATAATAACAAAATAACTAACTAAATTGGAACGAAAAAGTCAATGCCTAGCCTAGATACAGATTGATTAAATTAAATGGCTTCACGAATCTGGTAAAGCCAACGGCAAGTAAATTTCTCTGAAGCCTTTTACACGCATTCGTATAATTGACAAAAGTTACAAATATATCGTATAAAAATAATTACTTCCCAGGTCGGATGCTATAAGATAAACCATACAACTTCATCATGAGGAACTAGCCAACAGTTTGCATTACAGTTTGCCCATCCTTCCATTTCTTGAACGTTACATAACTTAACAATTTTAACGTTTATGTATTAATATAGAAAATGTTGCCTATCGGTACAGTATCTTTTATACATTATTATTACTGAATTGCCTTCGTCAATCTCCATTAATATCATGGTATATTTGACACCACGATAATGTTCTTAATCAACCTTGGCTAGCGAATACATACAGAACGAAGGTAATTTGACACAACTTAGGTATAACTAAGGAAAGTAACTAAGGATGTAACGTCAATGGAAGCAATTAATTTGACAAACTGTCCAATTCGTAAGAACATAGTTCTTACGCTCTCAATAGTCTTTAGTTCATTCATTAGAAATATATATAATATGCCCCACGTCGCATTATTCAACGATTAGGATTCATTAAACAGTTTACTGTTAATTTAACCTCATGGGTGAATTGTTTTGGGGACCTATATCGAGAGGAGTGGACTAATATTCATATTGAGAATATTCATTATTGTTTACGGAAAGAGTGGACCAATATTGTTAGACCAATATTGCAAATGAACCTATACTGTTATAAAGAGGAGTGGACCAGTATTTTGAACGGAAAGAGTGCACCCTTTATGTTAAATTATTATAATTTTATCCTTTGTCAGGTCAATGTAACAAGAAGTATGAAACCCTACCTTTACTTTAATGATCTGTTTATAGTTTTAATAAGTTTGCCATCCGGAACTATAAATCCAGCTATACACAAAACAACGTATCAATCTACCCTCTGCACTCAAAAAACGTGCGCATTAACAATGCATCTGGCATTAACTGTTTATAAAATATTAGAGGATGGTTGACTATCGAACTAAGATTCAAATGAAGGTTTCCTCATCACTCTCAATAAAAAAATCAATAATATGGCGGCAGGTCGAGAAATCGGCAGACGAGAGTGGATAGTCATTTCCTTGGATTCAATTATTGTCATTAATTCATCAGTTTCGTGAGAAGGCATCGGAAATAGGACCTTTGGTTTCCTGAACATATTTCGTAATAGTGATTTTGATAATAACGTATTGTACAAGCCCCGAAACAAAAAGACTCATCTAGTGCATAACAGCTCATATCGATATAATATAATAATGCAATAAGAATTTAAATAATACAAAATATATTTTGACCAAGACTATTTTTTTTAACACCCATTGATCTGTCACGAATAGTGTTAACCATTTAAATTTGAAGTTTAGGGGCCCAGGCTTGATTTGTTTCTGACAATCATCCGACAGTCTCAAACAAATGAAATCTTTTGCTTAGCTAATCAGAAATAGTCTACAAAGTTTACCTTTGAAATTTGAGCCTTCAAATCCATGTGTATCCGTAATTATCCGTGTTTCAAAAATCATAATGTCTTAAGAAATTACGAACGTCCCCCCATATTGGGAAACGGTTCGTCTTGATAATCAAAGAGTTATCCTTCCGGTCGAGCAATAGCAGTCATCTATATAAATAGACTACAACGCATTTTCAATTGTAGACTTTGTCAACAGGACACACAATTTTCAGACTGACTGGAGACCAGCCGCGTACAGCACGGAAAAAAAATGAAAAGTGAAATTTTTTGTTTGAGGTATATTTCAAGGTATTTTGCGATTTTCTTAGAGCTTGGGTATTTCTGAGGACTGTTTAAATGTAACAAAGGCCCAAAACGACCCCTAGCCTAGGCCCCTTTAAGTTGCTTCCGCTACTTGGTGTGCAAATCGAGAAATATCGATTTACTATGTTACCGACAGGTCACAGACATCATTAAATTCACCTTTTAAAGAAACAAAATCTTTTAATAAAAACAGACTTTTACCATTAAATTCACCAACCACAAAGAAGATAAAAACACAAGAAAACCGACATATACCATCAAATAACTACCCACAGACATCATTAAATTCACCTTTTAAAGAAAAACAAAATCTTTAAATAAAAAAATACTTTTACCATTAAATTCACCAACCACAAAGAAGAAAAAAACACAAGAAAACCGACATATACCATCAAATAACTACCCACAGACATCATTAAATTCACCTTTTAAAGAAAAACAAAATCTTTTAAAAAATACTTTTACCATTAAATTCACCAACCACAAAGAAGAAAAAAACACAAGAAAACCGACATATACCATCAAATAACTACCCACAGACATCATTAAATTCACCTTTTAAAGAAAAACAAAATCTTTTAAAAAAAAAAGACTTTTACCATTAAATTAACCAACCACAAAGAAGAAAAAACACAAGAAAACCTATATATACCATCAAATAACTACCCACAGACATCATTAAATCCACCTTTTAAAGAAAAACAAAATCTTTTAATAAAAAAAGACTTTTACCATTAAATTAACCAACCACAAAGAAGAAAAAACAAAAGAGAACTGACATATACCATCAAATAACTATCAATACCTTTGTAGAAAAAGAAAAACCAACATCATGCCATAACATAAAAACTTGAAGTCAGTAGTTAAAACATTTAAGCATGGCTGTTAAATTAATGTTATTCGTAACACTGTATGTTTATAAACTTAAATAATGTAATAATGCACATATTTATAGAGATTTGGAAATATCTGAGTATCTGAGGAGAAACAAATGTTATAAATCTATTTTTAACTAAAGCCGACAAACAGTATTATTGGTTTAAATAAACATTAATTTTAAAGTAAAGTTCTTTTTTATTAAAATTTTATTAAAAGTTCTACGGTCTGTAGGTGGATATAAATTGAACAGACGCTTCATACCAATGGTTGATTTATTTTGCCTAACATAATATAAGGACATTGTAAAACGAATCTGTGTTCGTGCCATTTCAAAATTAGTCAAATTCTAAGGAATTAGGTCAGAAAAATAAAAACAAGTGAGAGAAATTTTTTTTAACAGTTTTACTGTATATAATATGACATTAACATACATATAGATAAGTTTGTTTTGTTTTTTTTTGGGGGGGGGGGTCATATTACTGTAGCAAAAATGTCAAACTTGGTGGTGGGGGGCTAAAATCAATTGTTAAATGAAAAAGAATTTAAAAAGCAGTATAAATAAAAGGTTAAACGATTTTCGAATAACTTCTTGCTGAGCATTAATTAAAACCTTTTTTTAATGTATTCTGTTCTGTCTGAACTGGTTAAAGAGCTCATCATAATCGTGTCGCTTTAAAAGAAACGACAACAGCCTGCGGATTTAAGTAAAGCAATAACAACCATTGGCAGTTTTCCAGTTGATTAAATTTTGCTATAGAAAATATATTACATATTGAATTCTAGAAATGTTATTACTAATATCAACCTACACATGTCCTTTTTGTAGAACTTCAAATTTTAATGACTTTTCGATTCTTTACTTACTATTTTTCTTCCTTGCAGAATTAACGTGTAGTTTTTCATTTTTATTTTAAAGGGTCTATAAAAATATTTCTCGTCTTTTGGGATTTGATTTACCCTTTCTTAACACAATTTTAAATCTTATTTTCTCGACGACTATTGTTTATATTTATAATTTAGTGTGTAAACACATGGGTTCCATTTGAGACATTGTCGTGGTGAGAGTAAATAAAAGTGATAAATTAACAAATAGACCTTCAATTCAGTCATCGACTGATTGTCAAAATGATGGCAACTCTATTATCTAGACAACAATTCAGTACCAAGTCGAGTCAAAAAAAAAACACAACTATTATAAATAAACACTTGATATACATTCCGTTTTCAAAAATGCTAATGATATCAAACCATTAGCCAAATGGAGAAATCAATCTGAGTGATTATTGCAAAGTGAACCTGGAGCAGAAAATGGCTGAATCTTCTAAAAGGTCTGTGTAGAACTTATAAAAGAAGCGGCGAATAATGATTGTCAGGAATAATCTAGATCAGAATAAATAATCATAAGGTTTAAACTCTTTGAAGAAGAAATAAAGGCAATGTCATACAGCCATTTTGCGGCATCGTGTTAACCAATGTACACGATTAAATCTATTGCCTCCATTTTCCATTAGATAAATTGGGCACTGAAAGGGCCACTGCACGGTACAAAAGGATAACGTTAGGCAATAAATCTATACCTACTTGTTAATGTAATAAATCTCAAGATATATAACAAATTTAATTTTTAACTGACAAGACAGTCTATGATCTATTACACTATTACAATAATATTATTGTTATAAACCTACGCAAGTTGGCATCATTCATAGACTTTCAGGTTATGTACTGTACTCTACTGGTTAAACCAATATTGTCACATATTCAACCATATTGTTTGCTAGTAAGCAATATATTATTCAGCAAATTAACCCAAAACCTATCATATTATACGAAGTTATATGCCCCGAACAGCATATGAATGATATATCATATTATTTCATGTTATTTGATGTTTATTATTAATTATCAACGGGCACCTGCCGATATTCCTTATCAATCAATCGATATAAAATAGAAAGGCAACCTGACATTACAAATACTTCATTTCCAAACCAGCACATAAAAATAACTTCTCCTTATTATATATTTATAAAAGCACTTACCTCCTTAGATTCCTTGGTACTAACTTGTTAAAAATTTGAATATAGATGGAGAAATAAGATAATTTAGCGACATAAACAGTAGAAACAAGCGATTTTGTAATGACGTGCTCAGGTAATTAACACAAGGAAATGGTTGCTAGGCTACCAGTGGTTTTAGAATTGTCGATGAAGACACGATGAGACAGCTATCTAGTTTATGTTGATGAAAATCCGAACTGATTCCAGAAAAACCGTGTCACCATCAAAGCTATTTAACTACAAAGACTCTTAGGATCAGAAAAAGTATGTGCCACAAAAGGTTACTGTGCCTCTATATCATACTTCAAACAGAAACCTATCCAGGGCTCACTATCCAAACAAAATCATGAATGTTATCTATGCAAATGTATTTTAACTACATGGGTTTTTTCCTACATCTACTGTGTCAAAATGTCAAGAAGGGAACAGTAAGGGTTGACATTTGGAAATAATATAAGGCTCACACTATCCAATCTATTTGCTTTGGTTAATATTGGAAAAAATCCGGTTACTTATGTACATTAAAGTTTGGTTAACTCGAAGTGTCTAATACTATTTATGTCTGGTGGAAATTTACACATGATTTTGCTGGATTTTGTAGGCAATTTTCTTAGAAGGTTCAAGAAGAGATTCAGGCCGTAAATATTGTATACGTTCGATTCTGGAATAATTATATATATTTATATGGGGTATAAGACATGTTCACCTGACAGATCGGAAAAATACTCACTGGACAGTTGCTCACCAAGGAAATGAGAAAGTAGACAATAATTGCTCACAAACAATTTATAAAATATATACATATTTTTTTTCATAATATATTTTTCCCTTATCACAAAAAATGGTTAATTAAGTGATGATGATCCAAGTAGAAGTCTTGGCATTGCAACTGCCAAGTCAGTTTTCAACCTTGTATGAGAGAATGGGCGTACACATTTTTTTTAGACAAGCGCAGTGTGTTCATTCGTTCAGGTAGAACGAGTAGCTGCAAATTATCAACAATAAAGTAAATCTCTAGATAGATGAAATACCTGTCCAAAATTGTCCTCGGGCGGCTGGAAAATTTAAAGAATTTTTTTCGCGAAAAACAATGAACATTATGTGGATCTTTGCCCTTAATTGCTTTATCAGTCTAGATCATTGTTCAAAACATTGTAAATAAACAAATTTTCTCTTAAAATTGCTTTTTTGGTTATTCATTAGCGAATCAGTCATTTTTCATACTGTAATCCAAGCTGAATAGATTAGACAGAGCTCAGTTTAATCTATATTTATGAATAATCTTATATCTGACTTGTTTAAGTTAGAATTTTCTACACAATGACGCTGACAATGCCATTATTACACACGTGTTACATGTCAACTTCTACGTCAAAAAAACCCAGAAAACTTAAAAAACCTAGAATAAGTTATTGTCGTGTAGATATTCGCTTTTTACCTAGTCCTAAAAAGGGCTTTGTGTTTGAGGAAATACATATGCGGCTGTACAATCGATTTTTGGCTAGGTTATTCTGGATAGAAGGATACTGTCCGCCAGTAAGTGCTTATCATAAATTCACGTGCTATTTCTTTGTATTTGTGAGAAACTATTAATCAGGTAAGTAAGGCGATATATCGTGGATCATGTCTGGTATTGTAAAAAGAAGACGATACCATACTGTTATTTTTAAGCAGATTCTCAAAGTTAGCGTTTCCCAGTACAAATAGTTGTGTGTTTTTGCATTATATGACAGTGACCGATTTTGTATTTATATTAGGAACGCTGAAGACCTAGCACTATCAAGACCAGGCACAACTTAAATTGGTATATATCTATGTACAAAACTCTGAAAATGTCTTCTTCCTAATTTTCAAGCCTCTTTAACTAAAAAAAAGACTCCATATTCAGATAAAATAAAAAATAAATATCCAAAAAACTAAGTAATTATTCATAAAGATGCATTTGATTATTGAAAAACGCCTAATAAATTGCGAGTTTCCCCGATTTTAAGGGATTCTGTTTCTTTATGACAGTTCACTGATAAAAATATACTCATATTGACCATTCTTAAGAACTAAAACTTTATGTTTATGCGAAGACGCAGTATCACTTTTAAACCCCTGACATTACGTTTTTTATATCAAAACTATTTACAGGCTTATGTAAACTGTTCCTTTAATGTGTCTGATTTACTGGGATCAAATTAATGACAGTTGTATTATTACTGTTGTATTCACCTGATGATCAAGTGCAGAGTCATTTTCGCCTTGTGATCTTATAACCGAGGCAGATTAACCTGAGTATAATAATGTCAATTATAAATTACCAGCATTATACCTTAAATATTTGCCTGCGACCAATTTTTCGTGACACAAACCTACTGCCGCTTCATAGAACTGTGGCTGTTGTAGTCAAGGTATAAGTATTACGAAGTTCGCAATAGCTCGACTTTGTGAAAAAGAAATTAAATGAATGGAGTCTTACGTCCTACTCTTCGGTACCTTATGGGATAATGAAGACGGGCAACGCCATTGGTGTGCAATGAGGAAAATTTTGTCTGGACAGTGGCACTCTTTTTGCGATTTCCAACTGTCAACGTGTACAGCCTTTAGAACAAGGTACCAATCCGAACGACTAGAACGACAAGACGCCTTTTAATGTAAGTCCATCCGACTTGCATCACTGACTGAGGATGGGTAAGGTTGACTTATTCCGTCCTTTGACAACGAAAGTATATTGTCAGTGAACTGTACTGTTGTTAAAGGAACATGGACTAAAACATAAACAAATACAGATCTGGATGGAATTTCTTTATCCTATTATTAGCATGGGACAAACAATATTTCTTAATAATTCAACAATAAATCACAGTCAAACTGTTTGAATTAATATTTGGTGTTTGAATTAATATTTCGTTTCCATTATAAACTCCATAGTCATTGGCCAATTAAGTGCCAAGATACTAAGATAAATCAATGTATATATATTCAAATCAACTGTCTGGTATTTGCTGAATCAGTTAATAAGAGTTGAATTCAGCTTTATGAATATCTTCATTTGAAATCCTGAGGTGTAGATTCGGCAGCTCATATTAGTAATATAATGATGTCATGTCCATAACTTGTTGGTATGTTCATATCCTGAAAGCGACTAGTGGCTAAAGCTTATTTATCTAATTGTGAAGTTTCAATTCTGAAAAGTTAAACACTAATATACACTTCATCTTTCAGGTCTACTTTTCAGAATTATTTTTCAGATCTACTTTTCAAAATTACTTAGTATTTTTTTACTAATATTAAGTCAGTATTAACACCACAATACTTGTAATCAACACTTTAACCCTGTGCCAGTGCCTTTATTGAACAGTAACTTGTTACTTTCAATCACCCTAATCTCTAGCTTGCGAAGCAAATTCAATTCAGGGTCTGAAGATATTATTTAAAATGAAATTTAGAGTTGAATAAAACCTATCAATAGATAAGTTATGAATCACAGAAAATCAATCAATTCAAACTTTCAAAGACAGAAAACATTGTAGAATTTCTTTGACATTTGCTCCTACATTCATTATAACAGTCAAACAAGTAACCAAGTATACATTTATGTTAAATTTCAACAATATTTCTAAGAGTAAAATCACTATCAAGATCAATAATCTACCCTCTATTTCCAATGGGTGTATAAAATAAGATAATTTCGGAGATTTTAAGCAGAACAATAAAATACAAACATAGGAACAAATTATCAAAACATCATCAGAAGGTAAATACATATCTGTATAAATTAAATTATTTATTGTAGATTTTTAGCATGTTTTGACCTCACACCTTACATTGTCAGTCAATCCAATTTTATTGAGCATGATAAACAGGATAATTTTTTTCAAAACAGTACTAATAGTCTTACAATGACATAAAAGGGTATTCATAAAAAATATGATATAGTTATGGCTTTACATATACTTATAGGTAACATAGTAAAAGTAATATAAACAATTTCCTATCCTATCACTGGACTCAATGTATGTTGACAGAAAATTGTCACCAATAGATTGAAAGTTGAAAAATATTCCCATGTTTATATTTTCATCATACCAAAGTCAAACTAACACTATCAGACCCATTTTAAAACAAATATTCCTTTTCCCATAAAAATAATTGATAAAATTTGATTAACTGACAAACTATAATAGATAACCGGGTAACACTTGCTTTGAAAATCTAAACAAAGAGAGAAAAATTTCACTAAGTTTCCCTCATGCTGTCATATGTCAAACATAAGGCGTTTTTATTTAAGCAACTTGTATCGACACAGGGAGAATTGTCCGTTTATTTAACCAAGTCGTTTATCTCGGCGATTTGATACGATCAGCAAGATGGCGGCTTCGGAGGAAAGGTAGAGGTGCTTTGTTATGATTTTTCTGAATTCTGAAAAAATTGCATTTCAAATCATGAACTTTCAATTATGTCTTTTATTATCAACAGTAATCAATTAAGATAACTTATGTTGAACATACTTTAATGAATCAAAAGTACAGGAACTTGACGATAGATAGATGACTGGTTGTGTTAGGTCTATCTGGACGGGCCTAGTCTTATGTCTTATTTTAAAAATATAGAACTTGCCGTAGTTAGGTAGGCTCTCTATTTCGTATTTCAGAACTTGACCTATTACTTGTTTCGATTTTTTTTTCTTATTGATATCAATTTCACATGAAATTAATGTGATTTTTTTTCCTGCTTTATAGAGAAATACTATTGAATTTGGATTTGTACCTCGTGATGGTCCGAGCAAATTAGAACCGAGTTGCTTCAATAAAAACGCCTATAATCCCATCAAAAAAAATATTTGAAAAAGAAAACTTCAACTTGAAATATTTCATCATCAAATTTCCAGGTCATAATATCTTTAAGCAGACCTGAAGATTGTACAATAATTTTTGTCAGAGAGTAGATAAGTCATATTACTAGTGCCAATGTTATTTACATAGTTGAAGAACAAAGGCTTGTCTGGAACATTTAAATCCACCTCACATTGTTAAAGTAAATTTCGAAGACTTCATTTAGAACTACAGAAAATGAAGATTGCAAGTTGTAAATGACTCTTTGAAATTGAAGATAAATCAACTGAACTGAGTAGCTTTAGCTTCAAACATTTTTGATAGAAATACACCAAGCACTTTAACAGTTTTTGACAATCAGAAAAATTGCCATTTTCCTAATATGGCATCTTTGACGGAATCAACATATTGTGCAGGAACCCAATAAATCCAGAGTCTAGATGCTTCTGTAGGGCCTAATTGAATTCCCTGAAATAGAGAAAAGGCGGAAACTTTTTAAAATGAGTCGATGAATATGATCTAATCTAATAACAATTAATTTTCAAAAACCAAGAAGAATTTTATAATCTAGAACAATATTCTAACTTCTTTCAATGGCATTTAGTAACTGGGTAATAATTAACTCAACACAATTATATGGATAACAATTACTTTAATAAATAACTTGCGACGTTTCGACGAAGGTACTTCCGTCTTAATCAAGCAATGCTTCATTATCATTGCTTGATAAAGACGGAAGTACCTTTGTCGAAACGTTGCAAGTTATTTATTAAAGTAATTGTTATCCATATAATTGTGTTGAGTTAACAATATTGTACAATATAACCATGATAACCATTTCATAGTTCACCTCCACTCCTATTTCAAGAAAGCAGCCCTATTGAGGATTTTATATCATATGAAATAAGTCTGCATGATATAATTATAGTAAACCAATTCTACCAAGAACATGTAGACTTCCAAACAGCTATGTTAAAATAAATTTGATAAATTCAAGCCTATAAGAATTGCCAGTAGTCCTGGAGACACAACTCACCATTAAGTGATATTCTTCATGGCCTTTAATAGGTTCACTGACTACAGCTTTTATCGAGTTCATAGGTATCTTATCTGTTCTTTCTAAAAAATATAATATCATATAAAACATATGTACATAAACAACATAACAAAATGAACATAAATAAAGACTTAAAACATGCCGTATCATAGTGATATTCTTTAATACCATACCTGGGCACACGCTTAACCTCTTTCTAGGTTTACAATTACCTTTGAAACTTAAATGTGTACGGCTTGCAGTACTCAAGACAAAGAAAATGAAAAGACAACACACGTTGTTTTAAATATTTCATTGAAGAGTAAGAGTAACAATGTGATTCTTACCTTTTGTTCCAATCCAGAGTTGATCAGATTCTAGTTTAAATGTTAATCTAACCTTTCCACCGGACTTATTATACATTCCTGATAAGGGGACATGTGGCAAAGGATCTTTACGGTTTTTTACACCAGGATGGGCATCCTCAGGTTTGCCATATTTATCTAAAACTTTTTTGTGTTGCTGAAAATATTAGAAATGTTTAGAATTGACTCTCTCCTCTAACTTTGAACCTTGACATTGAATCAACTCAACATTATTCTTGATAGCAAAATATAGGCAAGTCAATTTAAAACAGGTGTTGACAGTACCCTTTTTTGATATGTAGTCAAATTTAAAAAACCAAACATACTAGTCTAGTCTACGTATGTGTAGATGAACAAGCCATAATCAGTAAATGGAATTACTGATGGGCCATAATAAGAAATTGGGTAATGATCAAATATGATACAATTTTTGTGGCTGAGAACAAAATCAAAATATATAAGATTAAACACAAAACCAACAAAAACAAAATGGCAGGCTTTTTAAATCATTAAATCAAATTTTGGTTTGCTTTATACACTATTGCTTATTGTTTGTCGGATACAATCAGGATATCACTAATAAGCCTTATTGAAGAGGCATGGTGCATAGAGTACATTCATCAATCCTCTGTATTTTCAGTTGAATCTGTCTCGTGGTGATGAAGGGTAAATTCCGCTCAGACCCTTTACTTCTGTAATTTCACATTTATGTAGTGATAATGGCTGCCTGCCTATTCTTTACTGTTATAGCAGAACTTTCAAAAGAGGCTGTTTGCATTGGTCTTGTTATTATATTTACCTTCATTTCACTTAAAGGTTCTTTACTTGAGGCTTCAGCTTTGGCTGCCTCAGCAAGTTCCTGTTTAGATGGTGCACTGACAGATAAAACATCATTTAACGTAGATCCTACTACCATAATTTTAGCTCCCTTTGTAACATTTAATTCACGCAGAGTGCATTCATCTTTGGCAAGACCCCTGTACATTAGTTTTTGCATAGCATGGGGAACTCCTGTAAATAGAGAAAATATAAGACATCATATTTATAACAAAAGCTATTTTTTAAAAATTAAATGTCTTCTTTGATTCCTTCACAATATTACAGAAACAAAATAAAATCTTGAATTCATATAAAGTGATCACACATTAATATAATGGATATCAGTAGTACAAGTAGATATCTTATAAATTATTTGTTATAACATATAATGAGGCCTGATGCGCTTTAATTTCTATCTGTATCTATAAATATAACAGTGAGTACCTGTTAACCCTTGTACATGTTGTTTAAGTTGATGTATGGTATTATCTAGAGAAAAACTAACATCATATTTTGCTTTATTATATATAATTTTAAAATCCACTTTCTCAGCATTACTTCTATCTGCAATATTAAACAGAGAAAATAAGAAGGCTTTACAATTAAGTATTAAAGTTGATATCACTATTCATCCTGCTAACTTCAACAAACTAAACACCAATACTACAGTTCATAAGCTTAGAGGCCATAGTTCACTATTTTAAGAGTTTACTTTTTGTCTTGAATATAAGTAAATAGTCATCAGAAGTGACTACAAAACAAAAATTGCATAATCCATTCAAATATACTTCATAATAAACATTTCACTTTCTCTTTCTATCAGCTCTCCCAATATGAAGTTGTATAAAGATGTGTAATCTATAACAAATATAACAAGCATGGAATCTTTCTTCCACCTTTAAGAATTTTTTCAAAATTAATCCTTGCGAATGCTCCTCCTCTTAATCCAACCAAATCAGAAGTATATTTAGTTGATAAAAAGCTTCACCAAGACTGGAAGCACACTTCCAGCACTTGCAAAAATCAGGTGTCCAAATACAGAACATTTAGGCCTAAAGAAAAAGATAGCGCTGATTAATTTTGAAAATATTCTTAAAGGTGGAAGAAAGATTCAACGAAAAGCATTATTTTCCCATGGTTGACAGCGGTTGGCGGTAGGCTTTTAAACCCACCCATGGAATGGCGAACATGTCCCTGTAAGATAGAGTTCTAGACAAGCTGAATGACATTCACGAATTGATAATAAATAAAAATTCACGATTGCATTAGTTGGAAGTGAAAATTTAAATGTAAATAGATCAAGACTATACTGGTACCTGTTTCTTGTACAACTATTTTACCAGTATCTGTCAAACATCCACCAGGATCATTTTCTTGTGTACCTGGTGTAGATGTATCTCCACTTTGATTATTAGCACATTCTATACTGTCTGTTTTAATATCTTCTAAATTGGATTCAACACAATCTGCTGTTTCTGAAAGATGTTTGATTAATTACAATAACGAGAACAGAAAAACATCAACTTCAATGTCCCTTGTTTTTGGTAAACATAAAATACATCAGAATTTACTATTTTTTGGGCATTTGGATTTTCTTTCAGTTAAATTTCAATTGATTTATTCATTACGGTTTTTTTTTTTGATGAGATCCACGAAAATTATTACAAATAGAATGACTCAGTGGATTTTCCATTTTTCTAAATCTCCAAGTTGATACGTCTAGACTCTCGGCTGGAGTATACAATGTTACTCGGTTCAAATCAAGACTGTGTGGTTTTAGAATTTGGCCGAATTATACTTATGAAACTCCATTATGTGCTAAAACATTAATCACGCCTCAGTTAAACAAATATCATATGCATAGAAAAAATTACCAGTTGAAGACGCCATATTGTATGTTGACAAATATATTTTTACCTTCTTAACAGAAAATTCACTTAAGGGGAGGTTACTGAAAACTTTCTTTTTAAACCTCAAAATATGATAGTTGTGGTAAATCATTTAGTTTAAAATATTGCTTTCGGTTATGTTGTTGCAGATCCTAACAATTGGCGTGTGACGGAAACTTTACTCGATCCTAATCGTAATTTGTTTGAAGTAATGAAAAACTGTTCCTCAAATTAAAAAGCCATTGAATTGTACGGAAGCGTAATAGGGCCATTCAATTTTTTTTTTTAATTTTCAAGTTAGTAACTTGAATTTTCAAGTTAATAATTTGAATTTTCAAGTTAGTATCTTGAATTTTCAAGTTACTAACTTGTATGATGGGATGCATGCTTAGTGGAATGGGTGGGTATGGTATGATAGGAGGTATTCTTAGTGGAATTGGTAGATTGTATGATAGGCCAGTTGGAATGGGTGGGCATGGTATGAAGGAAGGTTACTTAGTGGAATTGGTAGATTGTATGATAGGCCAGTTGTAATGGGTGGGTATGGTATGATAGGAGGTATGCTAGTTGGAAAGGGTGGGTATGGTATGATGGGAGGTATTAGTGGAATTGGTAGATTGTATGGTAGGCCAGTTGTAGTGGGTGCGTATGGTATGATAGGAGATAAGCTAGTTGGAATGGGTGGGTATGGTATGATAGGATGTATGCTAGTTGGAATGGGTGGGTATAGTATGATACTAACTTGAAAATTCAAGATACTAACTTGAAAATTCAAGTTACTAACTTGAAAATTCAAGTTACTAACTTGAATATTAAAAAAAAAAACTAAGAATACCTCCTATCATACCATACCACGTTGCAGCGATCCATTATTCCATGGATTTCAGACGTTTTGAAACTTTTAACATTTTAATTTCGATGTTATAATGTTACAAAAATTTTTCACAGGCAATTAACAAGAACTCTGTATAAACCAAAGAGTAATTTTTGGGGCCATTTTGACTATTTTTTCAGGGGCCATTTTGACTTGTTGGGCCATTTTGACTAGGGTCCATTTTGGTTTGGGACCATTTTGACCATATCCCCAGAGGTAATATTAAATCTTTCAACTCTAAACATATATCAATCCATTATAAACATCGATTCATCTGACCTAAGCCAAGGTGCAAAAGCTAAAAAACAGCTAATGAAAGATTGTTAACTGAACGTCCGTCACTGTTGTGCAGTTTATGTTTGATTGAATTACTGGTTATCAAGCCTTTTAAGATTTGTATATCATTTAAATCCAAATATACTTTTATATCAAGCCTTCCAAAATAATTTTACATCTATGCAATTTCACATTTTAATTTCATGATTTGTATAGTGAAAAAATTTATATACATGTAATGATTACTTAACAACATATGGAAACTATATCCCTCAATTTTGGTATGAACAGTTAAAGATCACGTGATAATTCAATTAGAGAGAAAGCTTACCAATGTGATGTTTGAAAGAAGATACTATACTACTGCTATTTTCTGTGTTTTACTGAGGCAAGTCATTTTAAAGATCATATGAAAATATATACTGTAGAAAAAACCTTACAATTGTGATGTTTGTAAAATGTGTTTTACTCAGACAAATCATTTTAAGGCCCACATGGAAATACATACTGTAGATAAACAACACTAATCTGATGTTTGTAAAAACAAATAGTGAACACATACTGGAGAAAAAATCTATCATTGTGATGTTTATAAAAAGTGTTTTAAACAGAAAAACCATCCTAATGATCACAAGAGAATACATACTGGATAGAGACCTTACCAACGTGATGTTTGTAAAAAGCATTTTAATTAGAAATCAGTGCTTGTGAAATATAATTATATGTTTTATCCAGCATCTCATTTGAATGAATAATCATATTAGGACATTTATACATTTCATGATATAGACACTTACAAAACTGTTGTATGTATATATGCTTCATAACCAAAAGTTATAAAATGTTTTTAAAAAAAACCTGTTTCGTTTAATAATATGCTCATTGTAAAAAGTTTCATATATTGATATGTTATATACAAACTTATGCAATGGAATTTTGTGTATTAAATTGCTATAATAAGTATTTCTATATCCGGTAGGCCTATTATTACGGTGGCTCACATACGACATTTTAACTTTTAATTTTGATTTAAAAACTTTTACTTTTCACCTAGGTGAAAATTAATTTTTAATTCAAAACTTCAATTTTCACCATGGTGAAAATAATTTCCACCAAGGTGATAATTCAACGATTTAAATAATTAAAAACTTCAATTTCCACCATGGTTGAAATAATTTTCACCTAGAGGTGATAATTCAAGTAATAAATAATTCAAAACTTTAATTTTCACCTTGGTGGAAATTATTTTCACCTAGGTGATAATTCAAGGAATAAATAATTCAAAACTTCAATTTTCGTTTTGGTTGGATTTTAGTAAAATTTTGCGTGTAGGATTATACCCATAAGATCTTGGACAAGTTTGATTTGGGATAGGGGGGAGGGAAACTTCTTTCTCGTAGTTTCGGGAAAGTATTGGCCTAGGAATCAGACTACATTTTTTTCTAACACCGATCGGGATTCGAACCTATTCGCCAAGCAGATGACAGTCCAACTCTACGCTAACAACTGAGCCATTCACCACCCTAAACAAGTGGTTGCCTAGCAAGATACGCCCACTTTAAAATATATTTTCTGTTTTAACACAGGATAAAATCTAAGATTATTTAGGTCTAATCCAAGTTCTCGTCAATATAAATGTTCACACCAAATTTCATTAAAATCAGATGAAAACTGTATTGTCTATCGCAATCACAAGCCGCGTTTTGACTAAGCCAAGTGCAATAACTCAAAAACAGTATATCGAAACGTCAATTTCGAATTTGACCAAGATGACATCAACTTCAATGATCACACCAAATATCATTCAAATCTGATGAAAACTGTAGTCTCTATCGCGGTCACAAGCCAATTTTGACGCGTTTTGACTAAGTCAAGTGCAATAACTCAAAAACCATTCATCGAAAAATCGCCAATTTCGAATTTGTCCAAGATCTCATCAATATAAATGATCACAGCAAGTTTCATTCAAATCTGATGAAAACTGTAGTCTCTATCGCCTTCACAAGCCAATTTTGACGCGTTTTGGCTAAGTCAAGTGCAATAACTCAAAAAACATTTATCGAAAAATCGCCAATTTCGAACTTGTACAAGATCTCATCAATATAAATGATCACAGCAAGTTTCATTCAAATCTGATTAAAACTGTAGTCTCTATTGTGTTCACAAGCAATTGTGGACGGGCGGACGGACCGACAGAGACCGACTGACTGACGGAAGGACAGACGGACAGGACAGGACAGGGGTGATGACAATATACAACCACATTATAATGTGGGCGTAATGTGGGAGTATAAAAAGTGCTTTCAGAACTCAGGTTATTTATTCCTTGAAATATCACCTAGGTGAAAATAATTTTCACCAAGGTGAAAATCGAAGTTTTTAATTATTTATTCGTTGAATTATCACCTTGGTGGAAATTATTTTCACCATGGTGAAAATTGAAGTTTTTAATTGAAAATTAATTTTCACCTAGGTGAAAAGTAAAAGTTTTTAATTCAAAATTAAAAGTTAAGATGTTGTATGTGAGCCACCGTATATTATATATAGGCCTATAACTTTTTCGACTTTTAGGTCTATGTTAGAAGTATTATGTATTATTATTTTAACATATTGACCCTTACAATAATGAACACCACTTTAACCCTCTGGCAGTGCATTCTGTTCAATATTAACTAGTTACCTTTCAACCACCCTAATCTCTAGTGGTCAAACAAAATTTTCTAAATTGTTCACTACCTGGTCGAAATCAATAATCAATATTTGCATGATTTATTTGAAACAAAACCTCCTATATCTGGTTAATCCACAAATTTCAGCCCAATCAGAAGGAATTCGCTTGGATATAATGGGCATGTAAAATATAACACATGAATTTTATTAATACTTTTATATCATTTGTCAAATATATATAAGTAATTATATAAGTAATAATATATGTAATATGTATATCAAGAAAATGTAAATAATAACACATTAATGTATATAGCAATGATAAAGTTAGGATATGATATTTATACAACCATGGGTTTATGATATTAGTAACAAAACAAATTCAATAAATTCAAGAGAGAAAAATTTTTCACTGTTTTGAGAAAATGAACTGTTTTTTAAAATCTGCACAAAATAGCTACAGTCATAATCACTCGAGAATGGTTGCTAACATAAATTACAAAAAACTTTGCCTACCAATAACAAAATATATTAAAATGCTTATAAAATAAAATAAACAACAATATGTAAGGTGATATACTGAATAATATAAACTAACACAGTTCTTGTACATGTATTGAAAAAAATGGGAAAGGGAACTAATGCAAACGAAGGTATGAAGTTGATGTTATGCAACAGTTTTTGTAACAATTTAATAGTTTGAGGTAATAATGTCTACTTATACTCGACTATAAATATTGATGCACATTTTTATAGAGGTAATATTTATTAAGAAAGATTTCATAAGCAAGAGAATAAACTTGATGCTTATTAGAAAATCAAGTGTCCTGCATTGCTTGATTATCAATACTAATAACTGATGTATTCCTAATGAAAGCAATGAAATGTGAAATAAACTTCAAATTCCCTTCTTATACATTGTTTTGTATAAGTTAATTGACTCTATATATTAATTCAGGAGTAATTAATAATTGCACAATGTAAATAAACTCTAAAATTTGCCCTAACTAAAATCGCTGCCTCCAGTTTGTAAGTTATAAGGGCGGATAGCATCTTATAATATGAACTAATAGTTTCGACTAAATTCTAAATAGATTTGGAAAGTTTGCTTAGGTAGCATGGTTTGGCAAGAATGCACATAATATTTATTGATAACTGGACCAAGCCCTATTCTACATTGTCAACATATAAGTTGGTAGACTTAGTATTGTCTATTTTCATAAATTTACATAAGTTATATATAAATAAATATCAGTACAAAAAAAATTGAAGCTTTTTGCTGATACACAAATAAATAATTGAATAAATCTGCTTAAAATCTAAAAGCATGGAATGCAATAAATTGAGCAAGTTTTAACAGCAAAATATTGCATAGTTTTGATTTGTAACAATGTAATAAGATATTATTTGGTAGTGTGCCAATGCCACCTGATAGATTCAGTTGCTGGAAAGCAAGAAATTGGACAGCATGCAGAATATGTATACCTGTATAATAAATATTAAAAACGGGTAACCACTGTTTAAAATCAAACATTAACAATGTAATAGTATACATTGTATTGTGACCTTGACATACATAAAGTGCACTGTAAAGGAAGTGTTTTCAAGTTACAATGCATTTTTATCATTTGAGCTTATGGCTCCCATTCATGTTTCACACATTAAAACTTTTATTATGACAAAATATATCATTTCATAATAATTTCATTTATTATGCTCTTTTCTTTTTCTTACAAAGATCTGGAACAAGATAAATGTCCTCAATAAAATCACAACAAAAATTGAGTGTCTCTCATAAACTAGAGACTAATTGAAATATAAGTATACGATATGAGGCTACTATTGTATATATAATGCAATAAACAGACTGCAAAAATTAAAAAATAGTTGAATGCATCTGTTTTTCCGAAACATCCATTAGAAACTTTACTTTCAAAGTATTGATTGCATGAATGGATAACTCAGCCTTAATTCCTCTCCACTTGACTTCTTGATAAGCTATCGTAAGTCATGCCCAGTCACTTGTAGTAATGGTTTTGGTGAAAAAAGATGTATTAAAACCACAACCAGTATTTGATGGACTAGAATGTCACAAGTTATATTGGTTTAAATTACAAATAAAACAAAATATAATCACAATAATGTAAAGGAGAAACACAACCAATAGAGGGTGGTTATCATGTATCTGTTTTCAGTCTCATTTGTGGAAATTATTTCACAAATTTTTATCTTAATTTCAGTTTATCAATTACAATATTATCATTGGCCAATACAAACATTAAAACAAAACTGTTCAACTAAGTTGTGGCATTCTAACAAATGAGATGTTTTTTGGATTATAACAAACAATACATGAAACACCACCGATATGAATATAACACATATAGCATGTCTTAAAGGTATGTTAGATTGATATAAAACACATCTAGATGTGAATATCAATGTCAGATAATAGATAGTTGATATGTTAATTAATGACTTATATACAGTTACATGTTTTTATGTGTAAGAAATAAATTTTTCCAAATACAACTAAAACAATTGTATTCAAGGCTGATGACAACAACAAAAGTCAATAATTCTATCTTGCATGTTTCATCGTTTTGAAGCAGCAGCTGCTTTAACAGATCTTGGTGTCCTAGGTTCTCTTCCTGATTTACTACTGTCTGATTGTTTACCATCAAATACATACGGCAAAGACGGAGTACTTTTTGATCTTTTCATGTCTGCAAAACACAAAAATAGTTTATTTAATTTCCATTTGCAAACAATGTTGACAAACTGATTCCCAGTAACATATTCTTATTAAATAATTGTTAAATGGAAATTAGAAAAATAAATTTCATTGTGCTCGTGTTGCTTAAAACGTGGAGATCATTTTTAGCATATGTTATCTGTAAATATATACTAACCTCTAGGTCCAAGATGACGTTTACGATGACCTTCGCGACTAGTATGTTCGCCTTCTTTCTTAGAACTAGCTGTAGGACTCGGACTTCGAGCTCTCTGGTGAAATGATGGAGCTGTATAAAATAGATCAGTATTGAAAATATAAATTTTGTTTGAAGAGAAACAATAATTACTAAATATCATTTATTAATACCATGGCAGTGACTTACGAAATAACATCTAATGTCATGTACACTTATTACTGGGGTATTTTATATTCATAGTTTGTCAGACAGTTGTCTACCGAGACATAAGGCTAGTTTTAATACATTGATTTCAAGGCCAAAATAATGCCAACAGTATTATGCTTTTAATAGTTGGTTACAGAAAGATTCTGTTAAGTACCTACCTCTTCTGACTGGACGTTTACTGTTAGCATCATCTGTTTTATTGCCATCTAATTTCTTACTTTCAGCTGCTAATTCCTGATTCTCTTTAATTAATCTTAAATTCTCTGTCATTGTTTGACGTTGTTCCTAGAGATGATTTGAAGTATATAGTACAACAATTATCAAATACATTCTGAATAGTATTAACTACCTGGCTTTCTATTATATCAACATTTATCCTACAACTTTCTTTATATTGGAAAATTATAAATTTTCACATTTGACCAAACTCCAAATAAGATATGACTAGCATCAATACTGCCAAGTTAATAAAACTAATCTTATTACATATTGCCAAATTAATAACTCTAGTGAAATAAAATGCACACCTCCATCATTCTATGTAAACTATTCTCATGATTTTTAACTTTTAATCTGAGTTTCTGTAATTCAGCGTCTTTCACTCTCACCATAATCTGTACAATAGAATAAATCAGTATTAATTGACTGACATCATACAGATTTTGTTTATAGTGCTCCTTACAAATACAATGAGATCCTTTAACATTACTGGCTTATTCAAGACTTTCTGAGGGTAAGAACTTTGGATACATAAATATTTACATTATTTTCAGTGAGTAATCTTCTATGATCATTAAAATCATGTTTTAAGTTACTTATTACGCATTTAATACCAACCTGAGCATCGTATAATTCTTCCTCTACAGTAGCACTACCTGGGGCCAGTCGGCTTGGTTTGTGTTTTATAAACTGTTTCAAATCTTCTACTTCTTCATTAACCAATTTGTTTAATTGATCATTACTGAAAGTGTAAATGACAATATCATATTATTCATTCAATTGTCACCTCACCAGAGCAGTTTTGAAAATGCTTTGCTACTTTCTACAATCATTAAAACCTTTGTTATAATCTCACAAGTTCATATTTCATGTCAATATCCTATTAAGGAATCTATGTGGAAAACAATGTTTTATTATATTCTGGTGGTTTCCAATAATATAACACTGTGAGGGAATGAAATGTATTTCAATGATCTCTACCTGGCAAGAAGTTGTTTTATATGACCATCATAGTCCTGCTTTAACTGTTTCATTTTCCCCTCTAATATCTTACAATCTTCAGTTTTACTAGAGTAATGAAATTCCATTTGTTTTAGGTCTTCCTGACATTTATGTAACTCAGCCCTGAAAATACAATCAGAAAAATAAAAATATTATATGTCATATTACAACCATTAGGTCTAGGGAATATAATTCTTTCTATATACACCTGGTATCAGGCCTCATATTCTCCAAACATTCTTACTGCTAGAATATCCTACAATTAAATGTTAGAAGTTAAAATATAATCTGAGAAATAGGATATCCTATGCTATGAAGACTATGATTGTTTCTAGAATCAGGGGCCAGAAGACACAGAATAAACAATATATAGACAAAGAGAATGTTCCGCATTAGGCTGAAAGAAGACTTCGCTGATATCACTCACAAGAAAGACACACCAGTTGCATCTCACTTCCACCTACCAAGACATTCCAGTCGAAACCTTGACTATCAAATTATTAAACAACTCGGGACCAACCCGGACCTTACACAATCCACAGCCAGTCGGCGCTCCGTTGAACTCCACTGGATCATTAGGCTTGAAAGCTTCCAACCTCATGGAATCAATGACAAAATCTAAACTTGGTCACCCCCCCCTCTTTTTCTTGTTAAACAATATATATAGTGCCTAGTAAGTTAAATGACAATGTTGTGATGTAAGCATGTAATGAGCTATTCTGAGCATTACAGTTTGTTATATAGATTTTCTCAATAACTTACTCATGTTGTTTTCTAATTTCAGCAACAAAATCATCTGTGTACATTGTCATTAGAGCTTCTTTAAATTTATCCTTTTCTTCTTGTAGTTCTCCTTCATATGCTTTACGCATAGCATCCAGGGCTAGACATAAAAGGTAAATGAATAAATAATGTTATATACAGAGTAAGAAGTAAAAGATGAAATCAGAAATGAATGAAATGAAATGATGAGATGATCAATCATGTCAATCATGTTTTATTTGCCACAACATCAACATCTATAGCAGTCAATTGGCTGACGGCAAAAAAAAATTAAACAGAGTTTATCGTCCACTGTTTTTACTCCCAAGTATCCACCAGAAAGACATTACCAGATAATATCTTGACAAATTACTTACCAGCTTTGGTATTTCTCATTTCTTCAGCTAATGCTTCTTCTTTTTCTTTTCTTAATTTTTCTAATTCAGATTTACGATTCTTTTCCTGCAAATAAATGGATATCAATATTACCAAAACTACAGTGGTGTAAGGAGAGTTCTAGTGAGTTTATCTAAGAAGATATTCCACTACCTTATTTCTAGCTTATTACATTGACAACTGATATAAAACGAACTTACAGGTTTAAGTTTATGATGTTTAATATCATGATGTTTGATCTCCTCTCCACCATCAACAACATCAGTATGAGATAGATCAGACTCTGATGTAGAACTAGTTAAAGAATATGTATCCTAAAAAAGTACAACTTCTCATTATTCATGTATCAGTACGTATCCATGGCCTCATAGACTAGCATTATAATAGTATCAGAAATTAAAATTGGATGTAAACACTTTGATGTTTCTATATTTAAGATCATAAAAGAATGTATAAGTTTACTACTGTGAAATACAATAGGAGTAAGAATGTTGTACACTGGATAGAGAAAGAAAATAATATATAAGCATACTGACCTCATCTTGTGATGCTGATTTTTTAATATTCAATAGTTGTTCTTCTATTTTCTTTAATAATTCATTCTTATCTAATGAGTTTAATTTCCTCTTTAACCCTTCCAGGAACAACTACAACATCAAACAAATTTGAATTAAAGAAATTTTCATATGAAATCAAAGGACAGTTTTTAAAAAAAATTCAAACCTCAATGGAGGTATGTGGACATACACACTGTATATATTTAGCACTAATTGGTTATGCATTATTTCACTTAGTCTAGATCAAAATAGGTTGTTTGTACACATATGATATTTAGTTCAGTTTTTGAAATAAGTTATAACTTATTATGATCGATATATAACATCCTCCTTACCTTATAATTTCTACGTTGTGAAGCTAATTGATGGATAAGATTCTGAACCTTTTCAGTGAGATTAGTTTCTGACAATTCTTCATTAGCTCTGATAGCTCCTACAGCTGTTAAAACATCTTGTTTCATTCTCTCTACCTCTTCTTCATGTTCACATTTAATACTGTTTAATTCTTCTTCTAGATCTTCCATTCTTTCATGACATTCATCTCTATTATATTCTCTAGATTCCCATACCTTCTCTATCTTACTAACTTCCTGTAAAAAATAACAATCAAATATTTCTCAATAACTACTTTGTGATAAGAAGATGGAGAGAAATGAAAAAACAAAATTATCTTTAAAAGGACACACTTATGTTCTACAAGCTAGACCTTGGCAACACCTCTTTTCCCATAATATCCCTACCCATTTATATCTAGGTCGACCTTAATAATGTTTTAACCATAGCCCGAGTCCTGATATAATATATATAAATAGATATTTATACAGACACCTATACTAATAAAAAAACCTACTTGTTTAAACACCTCAATCTGTACATCATGTCGTTCTTGGGCAGCAATGATTTCTTGTTCAACCATATGTTCCAACTGCTGCAATTCTTCTTCAATTTCTGGGGACACAGGAGTGGTAAAAGCTTGGCGTAAGGCTTCAACTTGTTGGCTAAACATATTTAACACTTCTGTCTCATCATCAAATTTACTCTCAATCACATCTTCTAGTGGAGCTACAGCAGTTTGAAAATCCATTTCAGAGTCCTGACTTTCACTTTTGATTAATTTGTGTGTTTTCTTGTGATGCACAAGTTCTTGTTCATGTTCAAGCCTCATTTTCAACATAACATAAGTCAACTGAGTTTGAAACACAGCCTCACGGACTAAGTTTTCAGCGTAAGGAGACAAGTGTTTAGGGTAGTGCGTTAAATCAGGGAGGGATATCACAAGTTTTTCTTGATTTTTGCCACTAGATTGTACTTTATGAATCTCTAACACAATATTCTGTTTGTTGATTGATTCCTTTTCTAACAGTTCACTGAGATTCCTTAAAAAGAATCGAACACCTCTTTCTACATCTGACGTTGAGGAAACTGAATTATTATCAAAATCGTCTGCTTCATACACACTTAAATCTTTTGCTTCATACATTTCAGAAACATAGGAAGAACTAGCCAAAATGATAGATTTTTGAGATAGAATTTCACCAAAATTATTAATAGTACTGTCTAAAGATTGTAATAAAATATCTGGATCTTCCAGCTCTTTTCCTTCCTCCAACTGACTTTTAAATTGTTTGTGATGTTCTTTGATAGATTTTAGAACAGATTCGCGATCACGTCGTAGTTGAGTCACTATCATATCATATTTATGTGCAGTGTTAGTATCACTGGCAGTCCGAACTCTTTGTTTATATTTTTGAATATGTTTTTCAATTATCGTGGACACTTCCGAACAAACTGCTTCTAAAACACTAACTGGACCTTGTTCAATTGTCATTTCATCACCTTGACGAGCTACGATTAATGATAACATTTCCACCATTTTGCTTGTATATTGTTCACAAAAATTTAACACATTAGACTCACGAGATTTTAATTCCTGGAATGCATATTGTTTTTGGGTAAGCTGGAAACCACATTTTTCAACAGATGCGTTAACGCGACTTTTCACTTTTTGTAAAGCACAAGTTAATTCCCCTTGAATTAAAGCTCTGGAAACAATATGTGATGACACTGATTCTAGTTCGATTAGTGGTTTATTTATTGCTTCGTTAATTTGAGAATCTATTTGTGATCGAGTTAAACTTTCCATAGCTAACATTGTCATTTGGCTTTTTGAAGACTCTGTTAAGTCAGCACAGTCACTAGCACTCACTTCACTTTCTAACACGATTCTTTCAGCTAAAATATCTGCGTAAGATGATAAAATATCTTCTGATTGGTTATCAATATTCAAATGTCGTGTTTCAAGGTCAAGATGTTGATGTAAAACCAGAATTAAATTATTCAAATTGTTAATTTCACTCATCAAAGGATTGGAACTTGTATTGTCAGTAGATTTATTTTGTAGCAGTGAGGCCATTTCACCTAAAATAACAGCTTCCAACGACACTCGATCAGCAAATAATCTTAAACGATCTTCCTGAGAAACTGCTTCTAAATTAGAGGTTTTCTGTTTCATTATGGCTGAATGTTGTTTTGTCATTTTATCTAAAACTTTCCAATCAAATGACGATAATTTTGAATGTTCTTCCACAAATTCGAGTAAATGTGATAATTTTTCACGAACATCATCAATTGTGGTTTCATCTTCATCCTCTGTTTCTGATTCAGAAGAATCATCATCAATAGCATCTAACTGTTCACTGATTCCAATAATACGACCTCGAATTTCTCCCAGACAGTCTTCAAATGCCAGCTCTTGTCCAGAACTGTCTGTTTTCTCAATATTTTCCTTTGATTCGCCACCTACTTTTTCTAAATCTGTAGTGAAAGAATCAATTTTCTGAACATATTGTGACAGGCGTTTCTGTAAATTTTCTTCTGGTTTTTGTTCAGGTTTGTTGCCTTTCTGAGGAGTAAGCTCTTGAGAAATGTCTTTAGATTTGGTGTTAATGTGATCTAGTTGAACTTTCATATGTTTGAGCTGATCAATGATTTCATTGGATGAAACAGACATGCGTGATTGTTTTGAAGATGGTTTTGTTGAAGTAGTCAGTGATATATTTTGTTCAACCTCAGCAAACTTACTGTCTAATTCATCTAGAAGTTTTTCTATTTGATTTGAAAGGCCAAACAAATCAAGATTAGAAGACTTGATAGGCTTGGCTTTAGAGGGTGTTCCTGGATTCTTTAGTTGGTCTAATTTGGTTGTTAAAGATTCAACTCTGGACATCATGGATTCCAGTTGGGTTTTGTAAGCTTGTTCCATATCACGAACTTGAGATTTCATCATTTTATCATCCTTTTCCAATTGATCATAATTACTGTACACATTTGTCACTTCTTTTCTTAGTTTCTTCAACTCTGTCACAGCACAATCAAATTTATTCTTCAATCCCTTATATTCTGAGAGAATCTCTGCTGGGTTAGATTTGGCATCCACAGTAACATGGTGAGCGTATTCTGGTGAAGATGATGAAACTGGTGACAATGGAGGTGACTCAGGAACCTGTTGTAAAACATCTTGGACTCCTTGACATTTACGCCCAATATCTTCAATCATATCTGCTAATGAAATAATTTTTGACAAATTTTCTCCTTGTTGTGTAGATAAAAAAGCATCAAACTTTTGTCGTAAACTGAGCAGCATGGAGTTGACATCTTTGAGTTCTGAATCAACCTGTAAAACAGTATGGAGTAATTCCTGGCTGTCTAGATGTCCTGAAGAACCAACTGATTCAGTTTGACGATCAATCACTTCAAATTTCTCAATCAGCTGTAGTTGTAGTGTTTGTACTTGTTGATTCAAATCTTGGATGGTTTTCTGGAGCTTTTCTTTTTCTATCACATCTGCATTGCTAGTGGATTTTCCACTTCCTTTTTTCAATTCCTCTATAATTTTCTTCAATGAAGTATTTTCCGATTCCAGTTTGACAAGTTTGGATTGAACAGTTTGAAGTCTTTCTATTTTCTGGATTAGTTCCTGTTTCTCTTCATGCAATATATCAATATTGTTGCTAAGATCTGCATTCTCACTCAATTCTGCTTGTAGTTCCTCCGTCATGTCTCCAATTCTAAGTTCACGTTCTCTCAGTTTTTCCTCAAGCTGCGATATAATGTCGTTTTTTTCATCCAGAATACCTGCCATATTGTTTGTTATTGAGTCAGTCATTGTGGTCTGTCTTTGATGTGCAGCGCACAATTTAGATTGGAGTTCCTCTATATGATTTTCCAAAGCATCTTGTTCATTAGAATTTGATTTTTCTAATTCTTCAAGTTCAGACTCCAGTTTTTTACAATGAGCCTCACGGTCACGTAACTGACTTTGTAAAGACACAATATCATGTTCCTTGTCATCAAATTTTTCTTTTAAAACCCGATATTCATGTTCCACAGCTTTCAATTTCAAAATCTCACGTTCATATTCCCGGGTTTTCTGTAGGGCACCTTTCATGTCAGATTCCAATCTACGACACTCTCGTTCTTTACTCACAAGATTTTCTTTATTACGCTCTAATTTGTATGAAGTGTCTTTCAATTGTCCTTCAAGCGTTCTAATTCTGCGATTCCATTCATTAGTCAACTTCAGGAACCGTTCTTTTTCTTGTTTTAGTTCCTTTAAGGCCTCAGACAATGCCTTCTCGGTACCAGTAAGTTTTGAAACAGACATATCTAATTTAGATTTTAAATTATCAATCTCATTTTTCTGTCTTTGTATAGCATCTTTGGAATCTTTCATCTGTCTTTTCATTCCTTGTAACTAGAAAATAAGAAACATAATAAAGAACTAGCCAGAATTGTAAACATTATTTTGTATATCACTGCCATGGAAGGGAATGGAAACCCTGAGAAGAATTTTTCACCCAATTCCTTTGTAGTTAAAAAAATAATCAAAGATAAATATATTGAACAGTACCTGAGAAGATTCCAGTTGTTTACTGCTGTTCCATCTGTCTAATGACACCTATAATACAACATATTTTTTTGTCAAATTAAGTAAATTTCAAACTATCAAATTTATTCTATTCTATATAAGTTAACCTTTACACATTTTCAGATAGCCCGTCAAATACCATCTACTCTTCCCATTCCACTCGTCACACACACCTTCACACTAGTTCAAATGAGAGGACAATCATCTCAAACATCTTTATCTTGAGACTTAGTTTTCATAGTACTTTCTTAGGATTGTTATAATCCTCTTTAGTTCTTACTAATCTTTTCTATATCATTTAATATTCCCATCTCAATCAATCACTAATATACAATCTTCAATCATATCAAATTACAAATCAATATTTGTTTCCTGTTCTTCGAAGGTAACCTCAATCATCCTAGTCTGTAGTAACTGAAAGTTTTTGACTTCATCTTATCTATCATGTAAGTAGAAGAAAATCAACAAACCTCTGAATCGGTTGTTTGAAGACGATTTTTCAAATCTTGGTTAGCTTCTTGCATTTTGACTAATTCTTCTTCTTTATCGTCTAAACTTACTTTTAATGATTGAACCTGTAAGTAAATTTGATATAACATATTTTGCATCGAGATTTTAATAATTAACATTCAAGTACATATTATTTGAAATAAAATAAAAGTAAACCTTTTGTTTTGCACCTTGCTATGAAAGTAATCAAAATACCTCAGTCTCCAGTAATTCTACCAGCATACCATCTTTAATTTTCTCTCCTGCACCATCAACTTCATCAGGTGTCTCCATAGCATCATGATATAATTCCTGCAATCAGAGATAAGAAATACACAATAATAACATAACATACTCTTCAGGAAACAGCAATATTGAAAGCAAAACAAGGCACATTAGGCAGAATTTTTTGTAAGCATTGAGTCATTGCCTTAATTTGCCACATTGATGATTTTTCACACCTCCTCCTCTTATTCCACGAGCAAAAATCATATCATTAAATTGCCATCCTTCAACAGTTATTTGCATTATGATCCTTGCATTCAATGTGAATACAGGTCCATTAGTACTATTACCTTTATATTTTTCAAAATGAATATTTGTATATCTTTTAGGGATAACATAGGTTATATATAAAGAGCAATTTACCTGAGTGATGTCATCATCAGATCCAATCAAAGTTTTTGGTTCAGGTAAACTGTAACTAAATCCTTCAACAGGTGGCGGTGAATGAAGTCTTGGTGATTTCGCGGATCGTGACTTCTCTTTAATTCTGGCGCTTGGTGACTTTCCTCTCCGTAACTTATCTCTTCTGCCTTCTTCTCTCTTAACATCACTCGACATATTTTGTTTAGATCTACGTGGATGATCAGCTTGTAACTCATCACTACCTTCTACATATCTTCTAACAGATCCTGATGATTGTGACCAGGATAATGAATCTTGACTGCTGGTGCTACCATGATGGCGGGGAACTTTGGATCGTGTTCGGTCCTCATCTCCTACCTCAGAAACAGAGCTGGTTCTACTTGAGCTAGCTGTTCCTGTTTGACTTTCATTACTAACTGTAGAGGAAGATGACATGTTCAGATTAGCCATATCCAAAGCACCACAGAATTCTGTGACAGACAGAACTTTACTGACATTTCCAGGATTGACATCAGAATGATGGCGTCTGGTATTTTTAACTGAGTCTCTTTTATTAGCATCTCGTCTGGCCACCAGTTGAAATGCGGTTTCGCCAGAAGGGTTTGTGACAGCTTGAGTGCTGCCTGAAGCATTGTTGACGTCAAAATCATCAACTGCTCGAGTCGTAAGACCCATTAAAGCTTTACCAGTTAAAGAAGAAGCATATTTCTGTTTGGCTCCAGAGTTGTGAAGGTCCATACATAATCTTAAAGCTTTCATCCAATTGTTGCGAATCCCAGACGTCATAGCCGCCAGCTGATATTCTCCATTTCCTGTCTACAATACACAATCAGATTGTTGTTAATCTGTCTTTTTGTATCAGTAAACATTCAGGCAACACACTTTTATCATTAAATTAAGAATAAATTAAATTAACATGTTTGTATTTAAAGACCAAAGCTTTAAAATCAGTTATTAGTGCACCCAGAAATGGTTATTGACCAAATTCACTTACTTAAATTTTAACATTGTTGCCTTGTAATTTTCTGGTTTTGTAAGGCCGTACAAAGTAAATTGTCTGTTTTACAGGCCTTTTTTTTTTTTAAAATGGGGCGAGAGGGCGAATTTATTATTTATTATTTATAAGCGCTTTTTTAAATTTGGCACCAGAAAAAATCGGAGCGAGCGAAGCTATTTATTATTTATTTCTACAAATTTAAAAAATAGATTTAAATCCCCATTCAGAAGCAACTATCAGATGTTTTTAGAGTTTGAATGATATTAGTTGATAGAAATAACAGAACCTTTTTACCTTTAACTTCACATAAACATAATCATTCCAACATATTTACTACCTCTGACAATGATGCACTTAGGGTGCAACAGGGCTGATAATATGATGTCAAGACAATGTTATTCTACTACAGTACTAATCCATTTCTATCCATCTATAAACTGTATTTTAAAATGCCATTGTGTGGTAAAAATTATTATTATTGGAAATTTTGGAACAAATTGTCATACATCACATGGCAAGAACAAAACAATCTGATTAGATCGAACTTCTATTTTAATAATTATGTTACAAATGCCGATTTTTCGATAACTCGTGCAGAAAAGTAGGACATAAAACTCCGCTTCGTTTCATTTCGATAACTCATACTAATGGAGTACTTCCGGTTTTAACTTGAGAAAAGCGGTATGTGTTGAGTGATACCAATAATGAGAAAATCGATCGTATTCGAACGTATAAAATTCGTATTTTCTTGTATTCGTTTCAATTTTTCCACAAATATTAACTTTTTCAAATCAATGGCAGAAAAAAAACCCGGTGCATTCTTTTACTTGTAATTGTAACGGTTCTCGATTTGTTCCACCATTATTATCCAGAAACGAAATCATCAAGATTAAGATTAATTTAATGTTTGGATTGTCCTCACGAAAGTGTGAATAATTTTCATAATTGTGCTTCCTTGAGCAAATAATTGTATTTTCGAACTTTAAATTGTATCAGAATCAATTTCAGTTTAAAGTTGTAGAAGAAAATCTTTTTATCGGTGATGAAAAAAGCATTCTAAGCTACTTTCGGTTTTCGTTAAACGTCAAGGGAGATAATTATGGTAAAAAATATTTTCGGGAACGGGGAAATAACTCTATTTTACACACAATTTTGGAGACGCGCGCGCATTATTTATTAATTATTCCAAAATGTCAATAAATAGTTTTGGAGCGCGGGGTATTTTACCGGAGAGCGCGGGGCCTGTAAAACAGACAATTTACTTTGTACGGCCTAAAAAAGACTTGTTTTAAACCTATAAACATACCTTAATTTTAAGACCGTAATTTCTAGGAAGATTGACTTCTGAAACTTCGTAACAAGTGGACAGATCAATTCTGCCATCCAGATTATTAGCATCTTCTGCCTTGGCATCTTTATAATAGTGTAATGAATTACCAGCTAATACAAACCAATGTTTCTTCACATCCTGGAAAATCATTAAATAGGAATGTGTGAAGAGACAAGGAATAAAATGTTTATTAATTCCCCTACTTTTTTACCTGTCACAGGTTTCCATCAGTCTGCCCTTACATTGTTATCATTGTTAGTGTTATAAATTAATTTTGTTATGCAATATAAATCTTTGTAACCAAGATACTCATCTATTATTTCTATAACTATCATAATTCACTATCATAATTCACTTAGAACTAATGATGGTAACACAATTCCAAAACCAGTGCATTCAAAATCTCATTCTTTTATTAGATTTCAATTGCATGCCATTTCTTAAAGGAGAAACCAGAGCAAAAAGATAATTACCCTTTCTGATTTTCCCAGCTTGATTAACCACCCTTTCTTCATGTAGACCAAATCCTACAATCATAATACCGTTTTACTTTCCACAGATCTTTAAAATATGGTCTGAAGCCAAGTATAGTCTTTTTAATAATATATGAATAGTGTTATAGTAAGAACACACACATGCTTAAAATTGCAAAACACATTCACATGCAATTTATGTATTTTGTTCCTAATTTCATTGTTGTTGACAAATACCCAAATGTTGCAGATTATATTCTATCATTGAAGGCTTTGATCAGTAAAACATTAGAAAAGTATGTCATAAATATCTAATATTTAACAGGGCTTTCATATTCTTTAGCAATGTATTTTCTGTACTTCTGGGTATTTACACAATACATTTAATCACATACATGTATTTGGAGTAAATATTTTTCAACTCATTCTTTCAGCTGAACATCTTTCAGCTTGAGTAACTGCTTGACAAAAACATTTTCTAATTTTCCTGTCAGAATTATATACATTTTACAAAGGTGCATGCAAGCAGGGTGCAAAGGGTGGATACAAGACATGCCTTCAATGCTTACTGTGTTCACATTTGTTACATGTGCCCCTTATTTTCAAAAACCTTTTTAAAAATAAGAGCTCTTGCAGATATGAAAGGACTTGTATTTATACTTGCCTCAAAAATAGAATTGGATTGGTCAGGGAGGGGTTGAACATTAGTGTTAGAACGGCCAGCTGAATTTAATTCTGTACTTCGTGCCATCTAAAATACAGGTTACATTTTAATTTAACAATTATTATACAGTACAAACTAATGTCTAGTCATGTCATTGATTTTCGAGTCATTCTGTTAAAACATTCACTCAATTTCCATCAACAATTATAATAGTTCTTAAAAATAATACTCAAAAAATTAGATAATTGTTATTTAGCTGGGGAAAGAGCAAGCTGAAATAAACATTGGATGCTGGATTGTTGGATGCAAGGGAAGCAAAAAATACTGAGAAAAATGTACCAAGATAGATTCAAATTTTAATATAAATTTTTCTTTTTTTCCATTTGAATCAAGACACGAATCGAGCGAAAAAATTACGCTTCAATGAATTGATAAAAACTTTTTCATTATTATATAAATAGTCTATTTAAAAAATAAATAGCACTAAAATATCTCATTTACCTTTAATTCATCTGTTTCATTGCTTTCAGTATCATCATCTCTAGGTGAGTCTATTTGAGAGTTTTCTATTCCTGATGATACAACAGATCTTAGAGAATCCTCATGACTATCTCTCGGTAAGGATAATGTAGTTGGAAAATCTTTCAGGCTTGTTGATCTCTCACGATGTGCTCTTGACCTATCAATGGCTGATACACTTTTACTTCTTGATTTTGCGTCATCTTGTGCTGCTCGGTGTAGTGTGCTCTGTAGATTGATGCTTGGAGATGGTGTACTGGTGTAAGGTGTAGATGACAAAACAGATTTATTGGAAATCCTTCCAGAATGATGCCATACAGTTCTTGGAATTGTAAAATATGGATTGGAATAGTTTGGATTGGATAGAATTTCTGAACGTCTGCTGAGTGGATGCTCAGAATCAGAATTACGAAAATAGTTTAGATTATCACCAGAGCAGCTGAGATATTTACTAGTGACAAGGTCTCCACCTAATTCTTTATCTTCTGTTGATAGATCATGTAAACTACTGCTCTTTCTCAAACCATCCTGATAGTTTTTATCATATTTATGTTTCAAGCTACGAACACCGCGATATGTGGAAAAAGATGGCAACTGATTTTTCACTTTTTCAATTTCAAATCTGCTAGTTGATGGCTGAAAAATCAGAAATCAGACATTATTGTGTTGTCTATTATTTAAATTGTGTAATCTTTATTACAATAGAACAGAAAATAAAACAAAATGTCTGCACGTCTACCCCCTTCTATAAAACGAGTTTCTTGAAGGCTTCTTTGATATATGCCTATAGACCAATGTTGTAACTTGGCATTGATATCATATTGCCATAATATATAATATGTAATATAATACCTGAATATTTTCTTTGTTACTTAATGGTGGTTTACGCCTTGGTTTAATAATAGATTTATTTATTCGTGGATATTGTATTAGTACATCAAACCACCTGGAAAATATACAACAGAGTATTTAGAAATAAAATTAATAGATATACCACAGCACATTGTTACAAATATAAATAATTGTGTAATATGACAAGAAATACTCTTAGAGGACCTAAATGAAATAAGTACAAATATATTACATGTATTCTTATTTCATAAGCTATATATAATACTTTTCAGAATTAAAATTGACATACAGTTCTACAAATTAAAAAGCACCATGTAGTTATCATACTGTTACATTAGGACATTACTGGTATAATATGCTCTGTTAATGACAAAAGTTTTAAGTGCTATCTTTTACTGAGAGTTTCATCAGGTAATTAGATAAATATATCATATAGGATTTCATATAGAACTTTATATACTTAGCAAGGCCAACCCATTCTAACACTTACACTAACTATGCTGTTTCAGCACAGATATTTAAAATTAATGTTAAACCATTATAAGAGATGCTAGTAGGGTAATATGTGACATCTAGTGTTTATTTTGTTTCTGTCAGCAGTTAGAAAAAATAACCTTGAGGCTTCAATGTGGTTTCAGTTTTGACCTTTTTGTTTATCATATTACAAATATATATTTTCTTTAAATTACTGTTCAACATACATAATATTCAGTTAATATAATATACATTGCTTAGATGTGCGTTGTGTGACTTCATTAGCATATTCAAATGCTTTTTAAATGCAATTAGGTTTTCTTATATAATCTTCTATATGTAGAATATTATAATAGTTTTGGAGATTTATGTGTCTTGCATGACAACAAACATGTAAATATATAGCATGTATAATATCACTTATGATACAGTCTTCATAGGCTTATTAATAATAATGAATGTCACCTTGTCATATAAAATATAACTTATATCTTGTCCACATACATTATACATGCCACACTTTAAGGGGGCAAATAAAAACTAGAATTGCTTACAATTATGAACGTATTTCGAGAGCCTTAAAATATTATGTAGGCTAAATTTGCAATTACCTACATCTAGACAATATATTGAATATCATTTGACCTAGTTTTCAAAGTCATTAAATAATTAGGTCACACCTTCCGTAACGGTTAATGAAGGCGAAAATATGAAAATTATCAATTTTTGCTGTATTTAAGTACACTTATCTCTATGAATTTTTTAAGTAAGCCAAATTAAAAAATATCTACTCGTAGACAATTTATTGAATATTATTTGACCTAATTTTCAAGGTCATAGATTAAGTGGGTCACACCGTCCGTACCCGTTAAAGTGACCTAACTTTGAAAAAATCGAAATTTAAATAATTCGAAAGAAAATACGAAATTTGAAAATCGGTCTCCAAGAAAAGGTAGATAATGATCCATTGTATCTATGTGCTAAATTTCATCAAAATCGGTCTATCAGTAGTGTCTGAATTTCGGATTTAAGAATTGTAACGAAAATTCAAAATGGCGGCCGATATGGCAGCTTGACCTAATTATTTAGGTCAAATCAATTACTATTGACAAGTTATTTATAAAACAGTTTTCACTTTTCACCTAGCAGTTATAGACCGGAAGTTACGTAATTACGTCATTTGAGGCTAAACCGGAAGTGGAATTTTTTTTTTCACATTTTTTCAAAAATTATAATCATATCGCCTATCAACTGGTAAAGTTTCAAAATTTTACCATTTATATTAAAGGAGAAATCACGGTCTGAAATTTTTGCCGATGACCCTTGAATATTGAATTGCAAATCGTGGGTAAAATATTTAACCTAATTGCATAAAACCTATAATTGTTAGTTGACAAATACATTGAAGTTTTCAAATCTGAAAATCCGGTCAAAATCGAACTGAAAATAAACTTGCTAAAGCAAAAAAACCTGAACTTCCGGTTCTCACTTCCTGTCAGAGATAGAACTTCCGGTTTTGCTTTATTTGATAATAGAAATCATTCTAAGATCAACTGTAGATTTAGAATTTCTGCACCTTTTACCAGTTTGTCTGCAAACTCATCCAAGAATTACAAAAAAAAAAAAAAATAAAATAATCCGAACGATTACAATACGTTTTCGCCAAAGTCGAAATACGAACTAGTTCCTTACTGATAGAGAGGGGCATTTTAAAACATATACATAGTTATCATACAACTTTCACAAACACATTATATGTGATATCTAACCTTGAATATGAAAGAAGATGATGCAGAGAAAGTGATAATTAAAATAGGTATTGAATTCTTCCTTCTATCATCACTGACACATCATGGCCTGTTTCAAATACAGAAGAATTGAAATTTACATATAACCAATTGAGAGTGACATAAAACATTGAGCATAAGATTTCTGCATGTATCCAACAATTAATTTTAAAACAAAAATCTTTAAAAAACTAAAATCCTAGTTGACAAGCTCATAAAATACAATTTATAATTGTGACACTTGATCGGTCAGTTCTGAACTGATTTTGTTTGGCACGGTACAGGTCCAGATTATGTCAATTTCATATTGATCTGCCTACACCTGCTTTTTGTAAAACTTTGTTCCACCTTGTTTATCAATTTGTTTTGTCCAATTGAACACAAACTTGCTGACATCAGCAATCAGCAATTTCCTAGATTAAACCTAAATAGTTATTAATACTACTTGAAGTAATGATGATTTAAATGTTTTATCAGGTCGTCTTTCATCTGCATTATTTACAATCTAACTGAATAACAATATACAATAATAAACCTTTTTGAGTATGTTGGCTGTTAAAATTCAAAATTATTCAAATATGAAAATATGCAAATTAGTGTCAAAGCCATTTGTTAAATTCAAACAGGAAGTGTTATAATTTTCAAATTGTCATTAGATCTGGCAGTGTCTACCAGAACCTCACCAATGGGAAAATAGAACACTGAAAAATTCCAGGACATTCCTAATGTTAATGTAGAAAAAGAGGGATATTATAATGTCTGAATGTTATTTAAGTATTCATATTAAATGAATTATTTACCTACAGTGATATCATCTGAGACTTTTGTTTATTTTATAACTGAGGGATTAATTCTGATCCCTTTCACCACACCCTGTATCTCTTAAAGAAATTCTTTTTAATGAAGGCAACAATTTTTAGATCACTATATACAAAAATAAAGAAACACTTAATCAAATCAACTGCCATAAACCTTAAAAATTCCAACTTGTTCCTATAAAATTTCAAACTGTCATAATATCTTTTTTATTTTTTCCAGAATTGTAGTGACAATCAGAGTAAATTATCAAATAATCATATGAATACAATCTTTATTATTTGTCCCACAATGACAAAAGATATGACTAGATACCAGTATTGAAATACATATTAACATATAACTCCCTTTAAGAAAAGATAAAGTTGAAATAGTGTTGATCAAATAAACTTGAATCATATTACACTAGGTGGTATAATAAATCATACTATCACATCTGACCAGGGTTTTATCAAGATATATAATAATCTTATTTTATAAACATTACCATTAACCTATTTCTTATTAGGTCAGTAGTCAAAAAAGCTTGAGTACCATTGTACAAATATATGAACACCAAAAACAACCATTGACTCTTAATTTTTCCAGAACAGAACATCACTAAACATGCAATATCTTAAAATTCGGTACATTGCAAGATTATGATCATAAGTCAAAAGATTTCATTGCAACTTCTTTCAATTGAAAATTGAACAAGTGTTCTTATTTCAAAATCTGAGCCAAGGGAATGTGACCAATACTGAGAATAATCTAACAGGTCATCTGTTCAACTAGAAGTCAGATCATTATATTACAGGATGAATTACAGTTGGTGATATCAAGAGATGCACCCAAGAGGTCAATAAAGGAGGGATATGTTACACTGGGTGATATCCCTGGGTCATACAGATCTAATCTAATATCACCTGGTATACAAAACATGTCAATCTACACTAACTTCAGATTACCATCTTACAGGGCATTTTTAAAAAGTCATGAAAGGCAGAATAGGCAGATTTCAGATCAGGATGCAATATTGGATTTCACATTTTCAAAACCTGCTTTAAAAACCTTTATTTTATTGTATATAATAAAACAAATGATTATAAGCAGCAATTGTTTAATGTCTGTGTTTTTGTGTATAATTCAGTATTTACTACTGGATATTCAGTTGGTTTCTAATTACTCACAATGATCTGATACAATATCAACATCATTAAACTTTGATTGTTGTCTAATATCAGCTGTGAATGATTGAATGATTTAATGATTGGTGTTTAATAAACAGATTAATTATCAAAATATACCAAATCTAATTTTACATGGTATCATCTGATACGGGTTTGTTTTTAACCATTATACTTATTTGTTATAAATGCATTTAAATAAATAATACTTATGTAATAATGCACATTTTCTACAAGGAATAGTAAAATTTCAATCCTACATAACTTGTCAGTCATTCTGAATTGAACATTCTGTGAACTTTATTCCTGGTTAAAGAAGAATTCTCAATGACCGGCAGGCTACATTCTAAATTTTTCTTCATCATGCTTTATTTGGTACTTGGTGGAACTGGCAGTCCTGCATCAGGGTTTCCGTGTTTATTGTAGATATAAAGTTCTAGGACCTGTCGCCGTCTATTTTTGTCAACCATTTTGTCTATCACTTTAGCAAGTGTGTCTCGGTTGTGCACAACTGGACAAAGTACAGCATGGCGTATTATGCTGTGTTATTTTATGGCATTAGAATAGTAAAATGCGAGGTCACAAATGTGGACACAATTATATTTAAGTTTGTGTTATCTGATATTTTTTGTCACTAGACACTTTTCATTATTTGAATATGAGGTAGAAATCTAGTTCAGCACTATAATTTAGAACAATACCAAGTGGGGGATTCTATTGAAGAGTTGTTTAATGGAGATAATAATAGGGCATTTGATTATTTTGATTACAGGTGTAATTTAATATGGGTATAATTAAATTACAGATCTCCCACGTTGTTAATATGTCCGCATTACAAACGTTCAATAACATCAGTTATTACTAATACACTAACCAAATAATATTATAAATGAAGTGGAAGCAGTTTTTATGGTCAAAAGATTGCACAAACCAATGCATTGATGAAAAATTGTTTTATTTTCATATTTGAAACTTGATACAGAATTTACATGAACATGCAGTTTATTAACGTCCTTAAAAATAGAGCTTCCATGTTAGAAACAGTACAAAGTGAATAATATATATCACTATCTATAGCTGAACCTACTACTTTCAACTGTAAAATTTCTACTAACAAGTAAAATACCTGGTTAAAATGAATTTCTACAAAAATATGAATCCATGTCAGGAGGGATTATTGTCTAAGGTTAAAAGAGATCATTATAAAGTAACAGCTGAAACCAATCAAGATAGAATAATCAAACTAGATGGATAATTCTCAATATTTGTATTGCGATTAATATTATCAAATGAAATATAAAGTAATTCTAAAATTAGGGAAAAAACAAAATTTGAAACAACAATATATAAACCTAAGATAAATAATATATGTTCTTATGTTTATTTGATATACTATAATAACCATATATGTTTATTTGATATACTATAATTACCATATTAGGAAATGGTCAGTGAGTAATCAAGGTCACATGACATGAGATCAGACTCATTAGGGCCTAACTATGAATGAGAAAACATACACAAGACAAATTAGACTACACCCATTTCTAATAACCTTTAATTTAGGTCCTCCTTCCTTATCTGGTATATCTACCACATGGTAGGAGTTTTACCTTTACTTCACCTTTAACTGACCTAAATACTTGTTAATTAATGCACAAAACAAACAAATAAGTAAAACGTAATATGTACACACCTGTTTTTTCAGCATGGAATCAGAAAAATGTGATTACCCACACCTTACCGCTAACCGCTATGATAGATAATATTCATATTTAAAATAGGTCATGCGTATCCTATACTTTAAGCATAATACATTGTATAAATTTGACATCTATATCATTAAACAGAAGACTGGTTTAAAAGTGTACTGTAGTATCTTGACTGACAGTTGACTAGATATAACTAGAGGTAGAATGTTTAACTACCGGTACTACCGTTAATAACCAAGCCTGCACATTTGTTCAATTCTAATAAAACCCTTAAAAAGTTAGATTAAAAATGCAGATCTTGCATTAAACACATAAAATAACCCACAATTATCTTTGAACATAAATTCACAGTTTAAGACAATAATGTAGCCAATAACACAGATGGATAGCAAACATTAAAATAGCAATGTTTCATGTAGCAAAAAGATCGCAAAAGTTTAGAATAATATATAAAAGTAAAGAAATATGCCTTAAACAGTGCAACATTTCAACACCTCTATGTTATTATATGACATTTAGAAGATTGAAGGTGAAAATATGTTTTTTTACAAACAGAAACATTTTACCACATGAATGACAAATGACTGACAGAATTAGAATATAGAAATAAAAACTTGCTGACATATTGGTTTTCTTAACCGAAGTACTAGTATTATTCTATTATGTATGTATTTATCAGAAGTTTTTAAAACCTTTTTCTTTTCGGATACAAACCAAGTTAACCTTCATAGAACTGTACTAGATTTGTAGAGCTTAAATGTACTACTCCTATATATTTTTTTATAAAATTCAAATATTCTTCACAATTTCTGATGTATGTAGGTGATAATTTGTAAGAATCAAGTATATGAAAAGTTAACGACCTCACCTACATTAATTTCAGTGAAAATGTATAGAGTGGTTTACTCACCAATGTTTCAAGTCAACTTTAATAATAAATTGTACAAGGTTTAGTATTGTGGACTGTAGGCGTTCATTGTGTAATTATATGCATTAAGTCAATAGTACTTTATCATTCAATGTTTTCTATGCACTTGTGTTTTGTTTTCTTTGACAATCCCCCATTATGTGTTTTTATAACCCCAATATAGTTTTATGAAAACTTTATTATGTGGGAAGCTTGACATTGTTTTGTGCAGATGTGAAAGTTTTCTTGTGGTTAAAAAATTATTTGCATGGAATAGAATTTACAAGATATTTTTTTATACAAAATCCCTAAGGAAACAAGAGATATAAATTGGTGAGTGATATCCTTATCCTAAGCCTCATAGCAAACAAATCTCTGAATGAGCCCAGGTAAGATAAGAATGGTCCTATTCCTCTGTACTTACCACCATACCAACTATAAAACTCTTGAAATTATAATTGAATTATGAACAAGAAATATTACTTACCATTGTGATTCTTCTTTAGATTCTCCTTTAATATAATGTGTTTTTTCTGGAGTTACTATGCCAATAGCATTGGGATGGGATGTAGATTTTTCAGCATCTATCACATCAACACATTTGTTCATATCAATTACTTCCTGAGGTACTGTATTTATCTGAAATAGACAATATTTATAAAGTAAAAAGGCAAAGAATGAAGAGACTATCTGAGACTTAAAAACTTAAAAGTCTAACACCAATATTTCCTTAGTTCCAATATTCTGCAGGAAGTCCTGCAATTTTGCTAAAACTAAGTGTAAGATGACATCACTTATCGTTTGTTGCACATTAGGCCTTCACAATAAGTGAAGTCATCAAAGTCCACTTAAACTAAGTGTTAGATGACTTCACTTATTGCAAAATATGCTTGTTTCACAATAGCCCTGCACAATAAGTGAAGTCATCAAATTTGTGAAGTTATCAAAATAGAATGCAAATTTATTTTTATTTGAGGTTCAATAGTCGTGGCTAATAACTTAAAACTTCAAGTTGAACTAAGTGTTCTTCAGTATGTTTTGTTTTTTTTGTACTTAGTTCCTCCAGCTTAATATAGTTGACATACACCTGTTAAGAGTCTAATAGTCACATGACAAACTATTTGATGAAACCTTGCACTATAAAATGAAAAGTTGTCAAGTTCTATTTTGTTGAAGATGAATCTTAATAACTGTACTACAAAATTTGTAACCTCACAATTGTAGAGTACAGAATGTAAATGAGTGCTCTAAAAAAACAAAATGTACTGCTTAGTTAGTGATAGCTGTAGTCCAGTTGATAACTGTCAACTCTTTTAGGCTTTTCTAAACACAGGATTTATTGATACATATCAATCTTAACTTCAAACCACCATGTGATATATTTCAACATATATTTAAACCTAAGACTAGTATGTTTATAAGAAATACATATATAATTATAATCAGTACCATCCTATTGGATGATAACTTATGTATATATTATGCCTACAAACTAAGACAAGGGCCATAACCCATTAAGCCTTCATTCAAATATAGTCTACTCCAAACTTGTCTTGAAATCTCATTAATTGAGTCTACAAGAAGAACCCTTAGTGAGATCTTATCAATCCACACAAACATAAGTTTCATTAAAATTGGATGGATTGTAAGACCAGAATTTTTGTTGGATGGACAAGGAGTGGAGTAGAGACATTAACAAAATACATCCAAATGTTCATGTAGCTATAGAAAAATAAATTTAGAAGTATGTTTTAAGGCATGGAACCTAAACCTCTTAAAAGCATCTATAAGCAAAATCCTCAAGTTACAGGTTTTTATAAGAGTATACTCAATACAAATATGTAGGTGAAATTCCCTTAAACTATTAAAGTATAAATAGGATGGTCAGTAATCAAAAATAACAACTCATTTGACCATAAAATATTTTATTACTTGATCCCCTATGGCTAGGCTTATCAAGATTTCAACAAAATACCAGAGACATTTATATTTAGAAATGACCTTGAAAAATAAAAAATTGGGTTTCTTTTGTTTTAAACTCGAATCAGAATTAACCTAAGAAAATTAAATTGCAAGAATTATAACTTTCAAGATGCCATTTCAAAATATAAGGTACATCTAGATTGAGATAGTTACAATATGTTAATCTTTAAAGGTTTGTATGGTTTGAAATAACCTTGTAAAAAAAATAACTCTAGTTGACTTTTTCTGTTAGACTTGAACATTTTTTCTTATGTCAATTAATCAATGATTGAAGTGATCAACAAATCGATTTCAAAATCCATGGCTCTCTACACTTATCTTTAGTCTATTAAATATATTAATGTAAACTAGAATAGTGATTACAATTATGAACGTATTTCGAGAGCCTTAAAATATTATGTAGGCTAAATTTGCAATTACCTACATCTAGACAATATATTGAATATCATTTGACCTAGTTTTCAAAGTCATAAAATAATTAGGTCACACCTTCCGTAACGGTTAATGATGGCGAAAATATGAAAATTATCAATTTTTGCTGTATTTAAGTACACTTATCTCTATGAATTTTTTAAGTAAGCCAAATTAAAAAATATCTACTCGTAGACAATATATTGAATATTATTTGACCTAATTTTCAAGGTCATAGATTAAGTGGGTCACACCTTCCGTACCCGTTAAAGTGACCTAATTTTGAAAAAAATTGAAATTTAAATAATTCGAAAAAAAATACGAAATTTGAAAATCGGTCTCCAAGAAAAGGTAGATAATGATCCATTGTATCTATGTGCTAAATTTCATCAAAATCGGTCTATCAGTAGTGTCTGAATTTCGGATTTAAGAATTGTAACGAAAATTCAAAATGGCGGCCGATATGGCAGCTTGACCTAATTATTTAGGTCAAATCAATTACTATTGACAAGTTATTTATAAAACAGTTTTCACTTTTCACCTAGCAGTTATAGACCGGAAGTTACGTAATTACGTCATTTGAGGCTAAACCGGAAGTGGAATTTTTTTTTTCACATTTTTTCAAAAATTATAAACATATCGCCTATCAACTGGTAAAGTTTCAAAATTTTACCATTTATATTAAAGGAGAAATCACGGTCTGAAATTTTTGCCGATGACCCTTGAATATTGAATTGCAAATCGTGGGTAAAATATTTAACCTAATTGCATAAAACCTATAATTGTTAGTTGACAAATAAATTGAAGTTTTCAAATCTGAAAATCCGGTCAAAATCGAACTGAAAATAAACTTGCTAAAGCAAAAAAACCTGAACTTCCGGTTCTCACTTCCTGTCAGAGATAGAACTTCCGGTTTTGTTTTATTTGATAATAGAAATCATTCTAAGATCAACTGTAGATTTAGAATTTCTGCACCTTTTACCAGTTTGTCTGCAAACTCATCCAAGAATTACAAAAAAAAAAAAAAAAAAAAAAAATAAAATAATCCGAACGATTACAATACGTTTTCGCCAAAGTCGAAATACGTAACTAGAAAAGTGATGTCAAATGTACAATAAGTTATTGTTAAAACTGTAGTAGATATCAGATCTAAACTAGACAAGTTAGTCTACCTTTAACAGATAAGTCATTAGTCAATGTCTTAAAATGTCTTTTGAATATCTTATATTGTAGTTTTATACCATTGCAACCTCACCTCTTGATGTTTTTGTGTATTCTAAAAACAAGTACTTTTTAACAAAAAAATAAATTAATTAGGTTATTCTGTGTCCTGTATAATTTGTTTTTTTTTACTGATGTCAATCTTTAGGATCTGACGCACAGTGAGACAAGTTAAATAATGACAAATTAGGTCCTGTTAGATTCAGGGTAGAAAACTGACCAAGCAGTCAAGTATAACAATCTGTGTTTATTTCTAGTATGAAGTTTGTTAGAGATTTAGAAAGTTAATGTATACTACCTTGGCCAAAATGAGTCTTATTCATTGGTGGATTTAACCTGATGTCAAAAACTATACTTCAGGATTCTACTACCCTGGGTGACAGTAATATTCATTCAAATTCTCATGTGGGTGTTGGAACAAATATATTTCAGCATCAAAAGCTTGCTTATTTGTTAAAATTTTCCAGAATAGGTCTCACAATAATACCTTAACAGTGAATAAATCACCTTAAAACCAGTTAAAACAACTTGATAATGCTGACATCTTTCTTTATTAACACCAAATTTTTTATCAGTTTTTGATGTGTGAATGCATAGCAACAAACTAATGAATTTAAGTAACATCTAGAGGGTAGAAGGATAAGGATAGCCAATGATAAGCATAATTAAAGTTTGTCATCAATGTCAATGTTATGATAATGCACTCTCATTAAAGTGTTAATATTAGTGCAATATTAACTATCAGAATTCATAACATTTAACATGTAACAGCTCACAGTAAAAAATCAAACATTAGTACAAGTGGAAATGACATCAATTTGCATTAAATCATAAACTTATATTGAAATGTTACACCTCAAGCAATATCAGTGCTTTTTTATCTTTGTGATATAAAATAAACAAATTTAAATGTTTGACGTCAGTGAGATCTAGTTATTATAAATATCTCTTATTAAGGTGTTAATAAGAAAGTCATATTAAGTCCATTATCAAGGTTGATATATCACCTATAAACCCAGATTAATTTAACTATTTGTGATTGATAACGCTTTAATATCAACTTAATTTATCTCACCTTGTACCTGATCTAACTGACCAATCAGAGGGCAGACGTTTGTTATTATACCAACAATTATTGGGTTATTAACTAGATTGTTTCTACCATTGACGTCAGTTTGTCACTGTCACTTATAATCTAAAATGACTGATAAACAATCTGACTGTTCATTTCAGGAATACAGGTGATAGTCTAAGGAGTGAACAGATCTACAACCATAAACCAAAGTTTACTCAGATGAGTAAAGACAGTTCTTTTATAGAACAAGTAATTCATCAGAAACATCCACAATATTACTGTAGAGTAGTCCATATGAACTATGTATTGAGTATTGAGTCCCTTCTGACCTCATTCAATTCTATCTAAGTTCATTCCAAAAAATATATATCTATAAAACACAGTTTGGATATTATAAATACTATCTTAAGTTAAAAATCTGTCATGTTGAAGTACATTTCATATTACAAGAAGAAGTATATCTTTAACTTAGTTTTTTAATCTGTTTAAGTCACGCCCAGCTATTTTCAGTTCAGCTATAATAATATAGTGACCTTGTATAATAGTATCCAGTTGACTATTTATAATATAATGACTATAAACTAGAGAAGTAAAACAGTTATTTTGCTGTTCTTGTAAAACAGAAATGTTTATTCCTGTAAATAGATATGCTTGATGTTTTAAACAATTACTATATCATAGTAGATTATTGTTAGGTTCTCAATACACATCTTATTCTCTTTCAATAACAAGCTTATTGTTTTGTTACAATATTTCAATTTTTACAGCATAACATATGATAAAATTTTCATCAGGCATTTCATCAAAATTCACAATGAAAGATTCTGACTATTGAGAAAGACTATTCCAAAATCCTGTCTAAAACACAGCTTCAAGGTCATAATCACAATTCTTTGACATATTCATGCCAGTAAAACCACTAGATTGTGCAAAAGAGTAGGATGTAAAACTCCATTCATTTCAGTTCATTTACAAAACACTACTTACATGATCATCCACAGAGAATGTCAGTTCAGCATCATCATATAACACAAAAAATCTTCTCTGCCATCTCTGAAAATACAGAAAGAGAAATGGGTCAGTTTGGTTATTAGTTTAAAGTGACATTGGGAGTTAGATTAAATAAACTATAAAATAGCAAAAGTTTAATGATTTCATTATAAAGTAGAGTGAATTGAGGAAACCCAGATACAAGGAGAGAAGATTCCTAGTGCAAGAATAATTACACCAGCTTATGGAGTTATATTTGTAATCTGATTAAAATTTCAAAATGGTACCAATTATAAAGAAATGACCCATTGAGGAAAGTTTTTAGGTTTCTCTAGAATTCATATTAGACCTTAAAAACAACAAATAAAACAGCAGTTTCTCAGAAAGCATGACAGTATTCAATTAGAAGTTGTTTGAAGCAAACCATACAGATAAACTTAGTTGTTTGGAAACGTAGCAAAAAAACATATACACAAGATAAAAACAATTGTTCAATTATTTCAAACATGTCAATAGTGGATTTTCAAACATGCAAATTTCGCACCCCTAGATTTATTATTTAGATCAATATGTTGTGTACATAGCCGTGTAAATCAACAATTCTTGTTGAATTTTAACCAATAAATAAATAGAAAGTAAGACACAGGATCAAAGTCTTCAATAAAAGATGGCCAACATTTCTTTTTCACTCACTTTTATCAATAAAACATCACTTCAAGATTACATTTCTTTTCAATGTTCAGTTTTGATGAACAAGTAAAATGTGATTTATGTGAGACAACCAGGGATCATGATTTATTTTTTTCCCAGTCAGACATTTTCGGGCAATTTCAAACAATGTTTTTAGAGGGTCACATCTTATACATGTAATCTACCGATTTTGTCGGGTTTTTCTACCACTTTTGGAGACCCAAATCTACCGATTTTTTTTTTCTTTTCGTGATCATAATTTTCACGGGACCTACCGTTTTCAATATAAAAATTCTTTACCACAATTCAATAAAATATTCTTATATTAATATAATGATATCCGGTACACTCTACTTTCGCTTTTAATGATTTCGCTTTTTACGGAAGCCTTGATTTGACAAAAAAGGAAATTTTGAAGTCTTCGCGATATTTTATGATAATCGTTTATTCTATGTAATTTATAAATAACATAGACATTGTTTCAAATTTGTTTTGTATTATCGGTGAAATCGTTTTATAATTTGACTGTAGCATGTAAACAATCATTTATAACCAGCATAAGAGGCTACTTTCGATATCGGAACTGTCAAATTCATCGTAAAATGGACATGATGAAGGGTAATATCAATGAATGATGACCGATAAGAATGTAACGGCATAATATATAATAGGAAAACAATTGAAACCATACAAAGTGATTAAAGGATTATCGTGACAAGTGTTACACGCTATTGTTTGTAAATAAAGTAAGTAGTTTTACACGGTCCCGATCTCTTTGAAATGAAGCGTTTCCGCGAGCCAAATGATTTTCATTGTTCATTAATTAACCTATTACCGGTAAACCCTTAATTGACGACCAACAGAGGCATATTGCCGGCGGTCATTTTGCCAAGACCGTCGGTCATGTCCGGCGTATATGGGCAAATCATGATCCCTGGAGACAACTTACACTCTCATCTAAATTAATTTGCTCCCAATTTAACTAAATACGTACTAGTACCTTATTATATTAACAGTTTTAATATTTATGTATTGATGTTTAAAAAGTATTGATTACCGATGACAGAATTTGGCAGTGAAATGTCTGAAGCTGGATCACAAATAGAATGATGAGAAGTATAAGGCTGGAATGAGTATTAGAAGATGTAAATAAAGAGGAGGTCAGTAAGTTATAATTACAGTCCAGCTCAATAAGTTTCAACTTTATATGACCCTTTGCTTATCCATTAGGAACACTTTAATCCCTTAATCTTTTATTGTTCAAATCACTACCTTCATGTTTATATATACCGGTACCCTTTTTACTATTAGGAAGCTAAATTTTTTGATGGAGAGACAACTTAAGAGATAGAGATGTTTAGGATGTTTCACCAAACCCTGTAATCTTCTGTAAGCAAATTTCATGACAAACCCTTACAGGTGACTCGCTTTCATATACATATACCTACTCAACTGTATACATATACATGTGTTGTATATTGAGTAGGTCTTAATATGTACAACATGTATTAACATAATCTTAATGAAAGTCTATCAAATCCAGCTTTAATTCAATTTCCTCCCTATTTCTCTTTTATCTTCACAAAAGGAACTATTGCAACAGATAAAACAGACTTCAGTATTAGTTTTACTTGCATAAATCAGATTCAATAGCCTACTCCAACTTTAGTTTGATATAAGGTTAGCAAGTAAATTTAGAAGCTTGTATCCCTTTAAACTAAATAATATTAATTCAAAGTAGTGAAAACTGTCTTACACTAAATTACCCACATAATCCCAACCTACTTCAACCCTTCTCAAACCTGTCATTTTCTTTAGTTATGCTTCATATAACATGTAATAACAATAGGTAAACACTTGGTTTAACATATAACTGCATGTCTAATGACAAGAACTCTTGCATGTCTAATGGTAAGCATATTAATTCTCACATTCCCATGAGTTGTGACTTAAATAAGTAAACATTACTTGACTAGAAAGAGTTAAATCCAGCAACCTCTGTAAATACTATATGTTGTATGATTTGCAATTGATTTGCATATTAACACATAGCCTAGATTTTTTCTTATATAAAAATGATCATGTGTTGGTTATATAAATTATAAAATTTGAAAGCGGTGAACAGGTTTTTATTATTTTTGCATCACCTTTCTAATTTGCAAGCATTACACTTTTTGTACCATAAAGTTTATTAGATAATTTTTTTAAAACAGCAAAAATTACATTGATATTATTGTATTATTACTATAGGGAGCCAGTTTTAATAAAAAAAATATCAGTTTCTAAAATATCATAACCACAAATGCACCAGATGTTGTCATCAGTATCTTGTTAAATCTAAGCTGTAGATGTTATATAGTCAAGTACAGGTATATTATGTATATTTCATGTAAGAAGTCATATACATGTCATGATTTTGCAAAGTTATAGAATTTACAACTGAAGTCATATTGGTTAGTTTAAATTGCCACATTGAGAAATTTTCTATATAGGAGGTGGGTTTTCATTTTGTCACAAATTAAAATAAGCTTCATGATTGACATTAGAGAAGAACTTTCTTCATTCAATAACCAAAATTTTCATTCAATTTGGTTGGTCCAGGTATTATCAACAAGTCTAGAAGAAGACAAAGCCTGATAGATATTTCATACTAACCAAAATAAATATCTAATTGATGGGGTCAGATTTGAAATTAAGAGTCTATTATGTCATTACACCTTGTCATTGTGTCGTCATGTCGTCATGTCACATGATATATTAAGACAACTTCCTTTTCATCTAGCAGAAAACTGAATACCATGTTTATTATACCTATAATTCATGCATTCTAATAAATTCTTCGCATGTAGGGTCACAAGCAAGGCAAATCCTCTTCATCTGTCACATAAACCATAAACCTTCCTTGTCTTATCATCTAAGCATCCTTTCTTTCCCTAATGTTTGGTTACCTTCAACACAGTAAAAAGTAACTTACCCGAGATCTGTCCAATGGACTGTTGAAGTCAAAATCAGGTGCCACAAACAAGTATCCACATTTTGAAATCTTTCTACTGGCCTAAAATGAAAGAAAATAATTTATGAATGTAAAGAAATTAAGGTAAACCATATAGGCTAGATCTTACATAAGCTTAGAAGTTGGTGTCTGTGTATAGAACTAACATAGGACAATATCATAATAATGAAACCTGAAGGAAAAAAGTTTTAGGCTTTATTGCCATCACATTTGTATGTAGGACCTGAAATACTTAGAGCTAAAAAAGGTGACATTTTCAATTTATAGTTTGATTGTTTCATTTTTTGATTCTTAAGAATCAAATGAAGTTTTTAACCTTACATAATGGATATGATATAAACTGGTTGTTTTGATATAAGCACAATTTACTGCCAATTGCGTCATAGTATGAAAGTAGTTAACTATGTTTTACCATATTAAAAAGTAAGTGTTAGTAAACAAAGTAAGAAGAGGTAATTAGGTTGACCTGAATAGAACTTGAAGATGACTAACATTTTAATGAATGCCTAGACAGGTTTTTACTGGATAATATATTCTTTAATATAAATCATCTCCTCAACAACATTATATACCATAAAGTTCCAATAAACTCTCTTTGGTGATTGTTATCAAGATTTCTTCTCATTAGAAGCTTTTTCTCAATATAAGTTACTAAGATAAGACGTATATTCAACAAAATTTCAATTTTCAATTTGGTGATGAAAACAGAGGTTTCACATTAAGGGTCCACTTCATTCCAGACAGATTTTGAGAGCATCTTGATATTCATCTACAGCAAGCAACTGGGAATCAGTTCAATAATTGCAATTAGTTAAAACAAAACAAAATTGTGTCAGTTGTGATCAGTTAACTCATATTCATTTATAACTAGATTTTCTACCAGGAAATTTTACCAGAAAAAGTTCATATTCTACCAGAAAATTTCACATTTTACTAAATGTTCTACCAGAAAAAGTTCATATTCTACTAGATGATCTACCAGAAAAAGTTCATATTCTCTGGAAAAAGTATTTCTACCAGAAAAAATTCATATTTTACTAGATGATCTACCAGAAAAAGTTCATATTCTACTAGAAAAAAGTTCATATTCAACCAGAAAAAGGTTCATATTCTACTAGATGATCTATCAGAAAAAGTTCATATTCTCCCAGAAAAAGTTCATATTCTACTAGATGATCTACCAGAAAAAGTTCATATTCTACTAGAAAAAAGTTCATATTCAACCAGAAAAAGGTTCATATTCTACTAGATGATCTACCAGAAAAAGTTAATATTCTCCCAGAAAAAGTTAATATTCTACTAGATGTTCTACCAGAAAAAGTTCATATTTTACCGGAAAAAAGTTCATATTTTACCGGAAAAAAATTCATATTCTACCAGAAAAAGTTCATATTTTACCGGAAAAAAGTTCATATTTTACCGGAAAAAAATTCATATTCTACCTGAAAAAGTTCATATTCTACTAGTTGATCTACCAGAAAAAAGTCATATTTTACTAGTTGATCTACCAGAAAAAAGTCATATTTTACTAGATGTTCTACCAGCAAAAGTTCATATTCTACTAGATGATCTAACAGAAAAAGTTCATATTTTACTAGATGTTCTACCAGCAAAAGTTCATATTTTACAAGAAAAAAATTCATATTCCTCCAGAAAAAGTTCATATTCTACTAGATCTTCTACCAGAAAAAGTTCATATTCTACTAGATCTTCTACCAGAAAAAGTTCATATTTTACTAGAAAAAGTTCATATTTTACTAGAAAAAGTTCATATTCTACCAGAAAAAAATTAATATTCTACCAGAAAAAGTTCATATTCTACTAGATGATCTACCAGAAAAAGTTCATATTCTCCCAGAAAAAGTTCATATTCTACTAGATCTTCTGCCAGAAAAAGTTCATATTTTACTAGATGATCTACCAGAAAAAGTTCATATTCTACCAGAAAAAAATTCATATTCTACCAGAAAAAGTTCATATTCTACTAGATGATCTACCAGAAAAGTTCATATTCTGCCAGAAAAAGTTCATATTCTACTAGATTTTCTGCCAGAAAAAGTTCATATTTTACTAGAAAAAGTTCAACTTCTACTAGATCTTCTGCCAGAAAAAGTTCGTATTTTACTAGATGATTTACCATAAAAACTTCATATTCTATAAGAAAAAGTTCATATTCTACTAGAAAAAAATTCATATTCTAGCAGAAAAAACATTTAGTCGTGTCATCTACATCACCATAGCAGTAATTTGTTAAAGCTCTTTTCATCTAAGAACTCAATAATGGCTGTACACATCTACTTAACTTTTCACCATTCTAAATTTCAAATAAAATGTCATGATGTAAATCTTCTTCTTGACTTAATCACATGAACCTCAGAACCCTTTGATACTTTATATATAATTTCCTTAAATCAATTTTTTAATCTAGGAAATCAGTGAACCTGAACAATTCATTTCAATACCTTATTAGTCTACCTATTCATATTCATATGTTGTCAAGTTTAAATTCAAACTTTGAAAATATATTTGTGAGAACTAACACTAGAGTTAGAATTTTCTCATATCTGATTTGGTTCTCATCAGTATTTTTGTTTCATGAAATTGATCTTTTGGTAATTGTTCATTTATGTTTTATATGTGTGCAGGTAAACATCACTCAAGAAAAAGATTTTTATTTTTTTTCATAAAGTAAAGTTGACACAGGATGTGTCCAAAAGTTCAATATTATAACTAACTCATAAATATATTTTTTTATTAAATTCATTCTCTGGTCCAACTATAATACAGCTAATTAAACAATACAAACGTCTAAACAAGGAGGATGGTTGGATTTTATGGTTATTTTTTCTTGGTCAATAAATAAACCTTATAAATTTTTCAGATTTTTATTGGTCCTGTATCTTATTATTCATCTATTGATAAACTGAGACCATGACCTCTGAACTGTAATTTGACCTTTCACACCTGATGGCCTTAAATAATAGATGAGAGGTATAATCAATGAGCTGATCTGATACATGAACTTTACTAGTCAACCTTTATTGGTGAGTTCTATAAAGAAGCTGTACAGTTTTTCAAGAGGGTAAAAGCCCTTGAAAAAATCACAGCCAGTTCCTTGTAAATCATCCCAATCTGAACCACACAATTGGTAGCACCTGAATTTCTTTTACAACCTTTACTTTCCTCCAAATTATCTACATAAAAATGCAGTCTAAGAGAGGAGAGTCTAAATAGGTTAGAAGATCAAGCTCAATGTCTTATTTTTATTCAAGATAATTAACTTATTCAAATTGACCAAGGTACCAGTATTCAATTTAATCTAATCATTTGTATGTTGAATCCAGATTTGCTTCAACAAGTATCTCTAAATAACAGTTCATTTACAAACCTTCTCAAATTATTTTTAATTAAACATGCCATTGTTTATTCTATATTGCATGAACACACCCAATATCAGCATTAATAACAATACCAGTAATTCTGTAGATATACAATCTTTAATTATTTATGTAATTATCTCTCTTCATTCAATATGCAGCCATAACTCATCAAAGTGGTCTAAAAATCAGACACCTAAGACTCTGTGATTTGAATGAATTAAAAGAAAAAATATATACAGCTCTTTGTCTTCATAAGAACAGCAATCATAGAATAAGGACAGTTTGAAACATATGGGTAAAAATCACATTTAATTGATAAATAGAAATAAATATATAGATAATACTAGCTGTCTTCACTATACATAACGAATGCTGAGATGACAAACCCAGATACAAGAGTGACATCAGATGTTCTAATGAATAATGCTTTGTAATGTCACTCACTGCTGAAGCTCACAATTAAAGAAAGTTTCTAGATGAAACTATCAAGGTTTTTTTTTAACAATTTTTTTTCAAAATACTCTAAGAGCTATCTTTACAATGCACCGATTTAAAAAAACAAACATCCAGTTATAAAAGGAATATTTTGAACTATTTAGTAAAGATGTTTTTTTATGAGTCAAACAAATAAAGAGAGACAATGAAATCTTAAAGAGAAACCTAGGACAAAAATTATTTCTATTAATAAATAAACTCTAAATCATAATCCTTTACTATCTGAATGAAATTTGCAAATTTGAGATGAAGGAAGCAGTATTTAGTATAATTATAATTGGCTACCTTCTGTTAAAATATATATAAATACATGGATTTTACCCCAATATAATAATAATAATAACAGAATTTTCAAGATTACTAGCCTACAACTGAAGACAAACAATGTTATTTTTTTTCATGAAAGAACATGAAGAAAAGGGTTGGTTAATTCTAATTTAGAGAAATGATATGTTTAGCCTTTAACAAGAAGTAACAGAGTAAAAACACTCCTATTAGTGGCAGTCAACTTCAACAGGAGTACCGGTAAATAATATGTGTCAAATATCTTGTCTTAAAATACCAGCCACAGTCAGCTTCCTGTTTGGAGGGAATTGAAAGGTAAAAGGCAAAATAACGGACAGTAGCAGTTCTACATTATAAACCTATAATAATGATAAAACAATAAGTAACTCTTTTAAGACAATCAACTCTTTCTATGTACATATTTCTATCAAGTGGTTAATACTTAAAACATTTCCTCTCATCTCTCCTTCATTCATTTAACAATTTCCTAAGCTATTCTTTTAATTCACAACACGTGGCCCATTTCCGTCAGTGACCTTTAACCTTACCAAATTTTAAGTGAAGTTATTTCATGTCGTGTGTCACCAAGTTATTTTCTACGTGTTTTTCACAAAGCATCAATCCAATTCTTTTTGTGTGAAATTTAAACAATTTTCAACACCTTCACCCTCTGTTTACGGCAATGTGTTGTTTATTTGTTTCTTGGTTAAATTCAGGCAAATATAACTTGCATAACTTGGTCTCAGAAATAAACAGCTGGTAAACAATGGGATGAAAGACTGCCATTGTTTGAATAAATATAAGGAACATAAATTTTATGCCCTACTTCTCTGCAAACTATTGTGCTAAAACAAATCTGTAAGCAACATGCCTTGTGAATCTGAGGAAAATGTGCTTGGTCAGTGACTAAGACCTTTCTGCAATTAAAATCTTTAAATGTCAAGGATCTTATCGTCAACACAGTGGAACTTGTTCTATCATTGATCAAAGATTATTCAAATTGAGAATGACCTATAGGTCATAATTACAACCAAACTTTTTGAAGGTAGAGTTAAACATGTATTAAGATATAGTCACTGTTAGAAGGAAGTGTGTCTGAATGCCAAAATTAAAGAACTCTCGATTGTATTTACAAAGATGTCTTTCAAGAAAATTGGCAAATATCATTCTGAAGAGGAATGGAAGAAAATTAACAATTAACAAAAGAAAACAAATATCTTTGTGTAGGGCCGAACTATTTTAATCTTTTTAATCACAAGATCTTAACAAGGTTTACAAGAACGAAAATGACCATTGAACAAGCCTTCTCCATGATTTGTTTCTTTATGTTGACCATGTGGATGGATATAGAAGGTCTTAACAATTTCTAACTGTATATACAATAAAATCATTTGGTCAACAGACCAACTAACTGGGCAACAGTCAATATTTACTCTTTGGTTTTTCATTTATTCACAAATTCTCCGAATCCCTACTGTAATTCCTTCAGGCTCAATGGTTTCATAACTACAGACTGTTATATCTATTGACCGTATATTTCAGATATTTTATTAGTTACTGAATACACAATGAGTCTCCATGTAGTGTTATATGGAAATCACCAATATTATGAGACAATCAGCAATATTAGTTTGTAAATCATGTTCCAGCAAAATAATCCACTATGCATGCTTTAAACAAGCTGTATATGTTTAACTGCAAGGGAAATAGATTTACATTTGTTTAGTATGAAATTGCCACAAACTGTAGAGCTGTAAAGGAATTTCTTAAACCATCATATAATTACATAGATTTAATAATGCAAAATATAACTGATTCTATTTTACATAATTGCTGGACTATTTGATTCAAGAGATTGTATCATTAAACACATATATCTGTATAATATTTAACAACCATTCCAAATCTCTAGTGTTAGTCTCATTAATAGAGTTTCAACTCTTAAAAAAATATAAAATAAGACAGTGTTTTAAAACAGTCCAGTTTATTTCTAGGATCTATTTCTGAATTCTTTGTTGTTTATTTTATTTCTGTACAACTTGAACCGTAAATGGTCCAAAAAAACAATATAACAGGCTTCACATCATTTTTTTTACCCTCAGGTGACAGTCACCATCAATCAAAAAAACTTCTTTTAAAAATTAAAGAGCCATTTTAGTATATTGGAGGGTAAAATATCCATTTTATGTCCAGAAAAAATGATTTTCATTGATATGTTTATTACTGCTTCTCAGATAGAATATTTGTGAACCTAATTTTCATATAGATAGACGTTTCTTAAATTGTATTATATTACAGTTATGTTCACTACATACTGCTTTGGCCAAAATTAGGGGTAACTATTCAATGGGTTAATTTAGTGTGTACAATTTTTGAATAAGTACTTTAATTTGAATCAAGTGGTCTATTTAGATATTGATATGTATATAAGTTATTACTAGTATATATTACTAAATTCTTTACTCTTTTGAAATCTTAGATCTTACAGTTTCAGCATGAGAATCTCAATCTATACATGACATAATTCTTATGCCATTTACATTACTAGTTAATGTATTTTTCCTTGTTTTGAATTCTGGGTCTATTTGGGCATAATCTAGAAAATTTAACAGTAGTAATTTTACAAAGCAAGGCCCTGACCCATTCAACAAACAATTTACAATATAAAATGAACTCTCAAGTAGCTGAATAAACCTCTAAATGACAATAAGATAGTACAAAAACCTACAAAACTTATTGTAAGAAGAAGACAAGTGTGTAGTTTTAACGTTAAGGTGTAAAAACTAGAATGAAAGGAATCCTACTCTCTCTGTTTACCTTTCAGTACTTCAATCTTAACGGTGAATTAGATTTGCCAATCAGCCATTCTATACCAGGAGTCTCAAAAACGAAAAACATTTGAATTCCAGGATGTTTCATATAGTATTAATGCTAAAACTAATATAATATTTCAAGGAATAGGACATAGATATTTAAAATCTTTCTACAAAATTACAGTTGAACAGCTTGAGCAACTTGAAATGGAAAGAATTTTGAAACTTTGTAGTGCCATGCCAACAGTTTTTAAAAATAATACGAAACTATTGGTCAATGTGGCAGCCTAATTTCACCAAAAAACTGCCCATATTGACATTTGGTGCTCAGAAATTAGTAGATATTGAACTTTATTTGGTAATAATCCTTTAGGTCACTTTTAAAACCATTTTGTGTTGTGATAGAGAACTGAAAAAAAACATGTACCTGGCAGTGGGTAATATATATTTTAAAGAAATGTTCCATACACGAGATGTAGAGTGACCAACCTAACCTTCCATTAAATCAATGAAATGTGTGATATTGACACCAGTGAAAGAAATTGACATTTCTAGCTGGTCAGTACTGGTCAGATAAACATACTTCTACTTTTCACTATTATTTACTTCAGTTTTGTGTTTTGTTTTTAACTAAAAACAGTAAAATCCTCTGAAAAATATCTACTAAGATTAATGTCTATTTTAAAAAAAGAGTTTTAATTCAGATATACATATTTAATATACGGTATTAACTCAGAGTAACTTGTTTTGATCATTAAGCCTATCTTACTTATTATCCAAGGTCCTTGAAACAAGACTCTTTTTCTCAGAAAACTGATTTGAGGATTACAAAAGAGTAGGCTTAAAGACATTTTTTTTGAGTGTTTGCAGAATACATGCATATCATCCCTATCCATTGCATCATATCAATACATTTGGTAAATTCTACATAGGCAAAAACACACCAATCTATATCCTTCTAACACATGGAAAATACACATATTATCACAATTCACAGCCATTTTAAACTCTACCTAGCTTTAAAAGGGGAAGAATGCAAAATTTTTGTTGCCAAGCACATCGTAAATCATACCTTAATTATTTCTAAAATATGCTTATCAATTATGAAATCTTTTCAAATAGTTTTCAGTTTATTAAAGGTTGGATGTTTTGTTCAAAAGATTCAGATAAGTTCAGGGGACACAAATTTGAAATATTTTTGCTAAACTCTAGATACCTAATTAAAACAGAATACCCCTTCATAATAGATTCATAAAAGGCTTAGAAATGATTTTATATATAATTTCCAGGCTTTTTTGAAATATTTTTGAAATATTATAACATCTTAGAAAAAATTTGATTTATTAAGTTGAGGAAAATAATCAAATAATTGTCAACAGTTGTTTGTATTATTTCCATGAAAGAGCCATATTTAGTCGAGTTTCATATGTAGGCATGGTAATCATTGAGTTTAAAGTTCACAGGAAATTGCAAAATTTGAGTTTCATAACTGATATCAAACACTTGAAAGATCTCAAAAAGAACTTGCTGATATTTTATCTGTTATATTATCAGAATTTAGATAAACTTACTGTTTGACTTCTCATAGTTTATCATAAAACTCTTGAAACAAAATACTTGGTATAAAAAACATCTGTTTGTGTCTGCAAGAATTATACTCTGCCTTTCACATGGCAAATTACATTGTGATAGTTATTGATAGCTGATCATACTATTTGTCACCATTGAAATTTACTGTTTTACAATATGTATTTTTTTTATAAACATAAATTTAGATTAAATTTTTTTATACCTTTTATGGCAAAATGAATCTCAAAGTTTCATCCATTCATCCTTACTTTATTATTATGACATGAAAGATCTACATTGATCACTATCTTACTTTTAAGTAAGTTGATTGATTTTCTTATTGATTAAAAGGTTTTTGTCAAGTTTTAAACATAAACAGTCACTTAAAACAAGATGTTTTACATCATCGCTAATGAGTACAAACTTGTTAATATATTGAAATTTCTTTGATTGAATTTCAGAGGTTAATATGTCAGTTTCATGCTGATAGTAAATAAAACAGAAATCATTACAAAATAAGTGATATATTTATTTTCCATCTGTATCATCATTTCTAGACACTATCAAGAGTTTTAACAGGCCATTGTGTTCACAACTTCAATGATATCAACCAAATTTCATACTTTGTTTCTTCCAATTAATGGATTCCTTTAAATATATTTTGAGGTAGGCATTTAGAAGGGGGTTTAATTAAACTCTTTCTTTAAACAGAAATTAGACTAGTTGATTTATTATTTGATACAGCTCCACTTGCTTCATTGGAAGTTTTTAATCTTACCACATGTTTTTTTATAAAGATGATTTCCAGCCAACTTTATCAGGAAATCTGATATCAAATATAAACTTAACATTTTAAAACCACTTGACTCATGTTAACTTTTGAGTTCTTCTGAAAATCACTTCTTAATGTCAATACGATTTTAACATAATATAATCTTATAAATGTTTTAATTCAAATACAATATGTTGGCATCTTCCCTATATCATAATATAACATAACATTTCTTATTATAAGACAAAATTAGAGTATCTGTTCCAAATCCTTAGTCTCTGATATTGACAGGACCAATAATTTATCAATCTTTAATAATATTGAATCTTGAATTTTGCCATTTCCAATGATGTCAGTAGATGGTGCAAACCAAATTATAATCAAAAATAATAATATCACATCATGTGACATAACTTTGTATTTGACCGTCAATGTCAGTTAAGACTAACTTCATACACAACAAATGTCCATCGTCGAGATAATGAAACATTTTTTTTTTAAATAAATCAATGTGTGCCTATTTCCACTGGTGTTAATATTTCTTAATATCATTGGTAAGTATCATAATTCTAACAAAAATAAATATTATTGAAAAATATTGTTTTGTGTTGACTATTTGTATTGTTCTAAAGTTCTCCTGTGAATTTATTTCTAGTAAAATTATTATTTAGTAGATAATAATTTTGACAAAAAAAATGCTAAAGAAAACAATTTATGTTTAGGCACAATATTTTTTCTAAATCGTCATGTAATTTTAACCTTAAATAATATGACACTAATCAGACCTTGCCAACTGCAGGAAGGGAAAAGGAGATTAACCTTGTTGTAATAAGTACAGATATTCTGTACATGTGTATCTTATATAATTAGGAAGGAAGAGATTATACAATGTACATGTTGAAAATGATAGTTGTGATCAAAACACAATATGTGAAATAATTCAAATTTTAACCAATGGTAAGGAAATGTTACAACTACATGGTATTCTATACAGATTTCCCTGTTTTTTTCTCTCTAATCTTACTCAGTCAAGCCTGATGATTTAGTAAAAGATCTCAGGATCTCAGCTACAAAAAATTTTGATGTTTTTAGGGGCCTTTTACACATGTTTTAAACATGAGTACATGTATTTCTATGTCTGTCTTTCAAAGTGAATGTAACTGTAAGCTTACCAGAAACAAAATTGAATATTCAAAGCAGGAAGATTTTGTTCACGCATTCTAATTTGAAATTAGTCATCATAATGTTTAAAACATGTTGAAAATCTTGTTTTTATAATTGACAGTGTGAAATAGAAAGAGATTTGATAAATAGAATGATTCATTGTAGAATATTAGAGGTAAAATCATGAAAAAACATGTTTTTATTAACAACAGATGCACATTTATGTTCATGCATTTTATCAAGCACGATATTTATGTTTTACCCACGTTTCTTGACATGTTTCTCATGTATCATTTTACTTACATCTAAAGATTAAACATGCTTAATAAATACACATTTCAAATTTACATTTCATGAAAGGGGCATTTATGAATTCTTTTTCTCAAACAGAAAGTCTTAATTTATTTGGTATTATTATAGCTTTTATCAAAGATCATTCTATTTATTAAAGCAACCCTCATAACAACACTTCACATAATTTTATGTTTTTTCCCCAATTGCTAAGTAAGTGCATAGTTAATCACCAGTTTGGCTTTAATAAGAACAATGTTTCATTCAAGTCTGAGTTTATACTTGTACTTTGCAGTCCACATTTGCTTAATGAATAGGAGTATTGAGTATGATAATTGATATGAGATGACCCAAAGGTCAATGTATATCAGACAAATATCATGATATACTAAAACACAGACTTTGTTTATAAATACTGTCATAATTAACAAGGTCAACCTGCTTTTAATATAGAAAATAAAATCTTTGTTTATTTTTACCTTAATTAACTTTGACCTTTTTTAAATCTGGGGTCAATTTTTACATGAAACAGATTTGAAAATGAAAGACTTCTGGTAATCTTGACAGAATTTAAACAAACTTCTATTTCTAACTGGCTTACAGACTTTACTACCAAATAGGCTATTTCATACAAACACACCTCCTAATATAGTTTTAGCTTTGTAAGCAGAAAATCATTGTTAAACTATTCCATTATAAAAGAACAAGATTACATGAGAAATAACGAGAGTAAAACATGAAATCTAATTCTATATACCAGTAAGACAATGCTCTATTTTATGTCATGATAATGGACCAATTTATAAAATATCATTTCAATATTTTCTAAACCCTCAACACATTATAGAGTAGTCAAGTGGTCCCTGGGGCAGATTTGATAATCACTATAGCCTATCAACCTACTGAGAACTAACAGATAGTATCAAGCTGGAGATACAAGTCATTGTGGGTTGCTTAATAATAATACTGGTAGTTTCTTCACTAACTGTGAGGTACCAAAATGCACTTAACTCTTTACTTCATTAATACCAACAACCAAGCATTACTATTTATATAAGTGTTTCGTATATTATCCAATGTGACCTCTATTTCTTTATGGTTATAAGTCATGTCTCCCTATTCAAACTCATTAGACCATAATCATTATTACATAGAAACTGTCCCAACCCACTATTATTGAGTCTTATTCAATAGTCAATAAACTATTATATATAAATATATTATAAGATTGTTCAGATTTTATTGTTAAGAAAAAAACATTTCTCACACCTAAAATTTCTTGGAAAATGAAACATACAGAAAGAATAGAATCAAATGTCTATATCAAAATATAAATTGGTACCAACAACAGTTAGACTGTCTTATGAATTTGATTACAAAAAATATGATTCTACCAGAATAATTTCAGAGGCATTACATAAGAAATATCTAAATATTTGAAACCTGATGTAGAATAGATTTAAAGCCAACAGAGAACTAAAATTGTGTTTGATAGAGTATCTATATATATATATATATAGGTATTTCAGCCATCAAAAATATTCAGATCAGTGTTATCTAACCAAAGACTGGTTAAGACATATTTCTCATTATGATACTCAGTATAATAAATGATAATATATGTATACATACTATTTGAATGTAAATAAAGGTAATATTATATAATATCAGACTGTTAGGCAAGAGTTATATCATGAATAGACATTCATACTACTCATTATCAATCATTGTACTGCCAATTTAGATTCAGCTGATATAACTTAAAAATAAGTCTGCATTGAACAATTTACAGTTTAAAAATATCAAATAAATATATACATATCTATGTATTACAGGTAAATTAAAAAGAATGTCAAGCTGGCGACTTCGGCCTTTATTTGTGTTTTGGAAGAATATCAGTACCTTTTTTACAACATATTAAAACTATCAAAATAGAAAATATTTGTGTTTTAATCTTGCACAAACTTATAAAACGAGGGATATAAAAGATAAGTATTATTGGTCAAGTTTACATGGTTGTCAGCTCTCAGAATTATTAACAGATTGCAGTTCATTTTTATAATCTAAGCTTACTCATTTAACAAGTCTATTTTTGTCTATCAATTAAGACTATTACAACAGACTTTGAATTTAATCTGATCTTAAAGGGACAGTGTATTAATTTGTACTAAAAATTCTAAATTTTGAAAGAAAACTATTATTTATTATTAAGTGCATGTAGCCTTTTCAGCAGTAAGACTTGTTTGGGCAGTATAGAGCCTTTTTTGCAAACTGAAATCATGATTTACTGTAGCATTTATTGATATAGAAATTACCATAAAACAAAAATATTTGACAAAGCTCCATTCCATTTTCATATAAATATATGTACAGTATATATGAAAAAATTCCCTAGCTTTTGAGTTCACAATGTTGAATAAATAAGCCTACAGTTAAGTTGTTATCAAAAAATATATCTAAAAAATGGGCTTACAATGAAAGACTACAAGCTTCTACAAACTATGACATTAACAAAATGTGACAACATTGTCATCAATATTCAATGAAATATCTAGAATTAATATTCATACACATTCAATGAATAATGAAGAACAAATAATGTACTTTAACTAAACTACTTGTTAAAATTTATGATATATACATTTATTATATTGCAACATAAATGACCAAGAATGGTGCAATTTACAGTTAGAATATCTATACCTCTCTAAGCTTATAAATCTATTTAAGCTTCTTATATTATGTTTGGGTATCAACAGGGGTATAAATGAAGTACCTTAATTAACCAAGCTAACGATCTTGTCTGTAAATTAATTATGAGGGATGGTGTTAATTAGTATCATTATCCAACACCTCTTGATATTATTTTCTTACCTTATAGCTTGGAATATAGTACAAATCTAATTATATTGCAGTATTACCTTTTCAATTCCAACCATTAAACACAATAAGTTAATTTGCTCTACATTAAAACTTTTGATGAATCAGAATTATTAACTCAGATTTTCCGTAACATTGAATGAAAATTGATAGGGGGATTGTGCCACATGTTCATAACTTCAGAAATTGTGGCTAAATCCTTTTTCCCAGTTTTGTAATAATTATGTACATGAAGTTTAATGTGAACATCTTCAAAATAGTACTGAGTGTCTAAATCTTTCATAACTATGAACATGAAAACAAGTAACATGCAATATGAGAAACTAAATTAAAAATTATGGAAGTCAGCGGGAGTAGATGATCTTGACTTTTATATTACTATTGACTTTAGTGGATAAACCAGATACATTTACTCTTTTATTCAAAGCCATAAGATCATTATCTAGCCAGAAAAATAATAAAGCTGTAAGACAATAAATTGATTGACCATTCCAAACGAAATATGAATATTTAATCCAAAAATTAACATCTGGATCTTAAATAATAAATAAGAAAATAACAACAGGTGTTTTACTGACTACTAGAATCATTCAATAAATTATATTACACTTTCAATAGAATCTGTCACTCTTATTAACTAAGTTAACTTGAATAATATAGTTCTGTAAACCTGCAATCCTTGTAAGTGTAAATAAGTAAAGGCTATCAGATACATTAGAGCCTAGTCACTTTGTTATAATTAAACAATTTTAATAATAAGCTTAGCACCTGCTATTGGTGCTTTAAAGGAGTTTTCACAAATAAGCCTACTTAGATTAACAGAACAATCTAGCCCAATTAATTGAACATTTAAATGGTTGGTGCCAGTCACAGAACCAGAGGAGATTAACACATTAATTTTACATGCAGATATATAGATAAACTGAATTGAAAACTGGAATTTAAACAAAATTATTATATACATTATATGGCTGAAATGTAGCCTTAAAAGAGCTATGCCAAGCTACCAGAAATGATATATGTACGCCTAATATAGGCCTACATGATATCTTTAATTCCACACCAGTCCACTTGTTATGCTGTAGATGTCATGATTAATCACCAACAACTGTATCTTATTTAGTTATTAGATCTAGTCATGAACTTACCTTGTTATTTTCCAATGCCTCAGCAGAATGGATTTCCTTGGCACCAAAACAAGTCTGACATTTTGTCTTATTAAAAATATTAGGAACAAACTTCCTACACTTTGAAGCCATAATTTGTTTCCGTTAAAATTTATACATCCATCATTGAGTAAAATTACCAACTGTCATCCACAATATTGTATACAAGAATATCGACACTGACAGTGACACTATAACAAACGTGTGCTACATGCACATTGTTTCACGATACAGGTTGAGTGAAGTAATTACCCTCAATGTATAATCAGTAATAAAGAGAGGCAATGAAGTGTTCACGAAAAGAAAACCAGCCGTTAGTAGGCGGACAATCCCTCATTGTAAAAGGTAAGACGTTCTGTTTGTGCTGGCAAGTTTATCTTCTTTCGGCAACAGCCAATTAGCGCATTTATAAGAAATAAAGAGTGATAAGGCCAAAATTTAGTTCTGTCTTACATTGGCTTTTTAAAATTAAAATTTGAAATGACATCATGAATGCATATACGACAAACTATGAATATTGCTCAGTTTTTTTATTTTAATATATTTTTTGAACTGAAGCTATATTTGTGAATCTTTTAACAAATTCGCGTAGTAATCGAATTGTTTATACAAGGGTAGATAACCCTAGGAAAAAAAAGGAAAATTATAGCATTGATTATCAAGACGTAATTATTTATACGATTATCCAGGTAATTGGAGAGAAATGATGGTTGATATCTAAGACATTATGTCTATGGTTGATAATATTATGAAGACAAGAACAGAATCAGATATATATTACATAATATATATACAATTCGAAAAAATACATACATATATTCCATAAATGTCTTATTAATTTTTTGTTGGTATTGTTAGCGGTATCTAGTCATTTCGTCGACATGTCAACTGGTTGACAGTTAACTGGTCGACACATTCGACCACTTGTCGACAACGTTCAGACGAATCGTCTATAACGTAGTTTTGTTTTTATTTGCAATGGCTTCAATAAATACAGAATGGTAATGAGTTGATATTCATGGTTTTCAAACTTAAGTGATCATTCAATTGACGTATAGATTAGCTTTAATTTGCGTAAGAAGTGAAGGTAGGGTTTGAAATAAGTTTTTCTGACTCTCCCCCACCCATATCTGTCCAAATAGCTATCAGTGGCTGGGAATAGAATCAGCGAGTTTCGGACTATGTTCAACTTCTGACAGTTCAGATATTGTTTATCGATACTGCATTGGTTGATAATCCATTAATTAACAATGACCAGCGATCATTCAATTAACTGAAAGATCAGAGATAACCGATTAATCATATGATTGTGTCGACCAGTTCTCTCATAGAATTGTGAGCCTACAGTCTAAGATTCCATATATCTGTTATATTTTGTATCCTGACTGGGGCATATTTAATACATTCTGTTCTGATTTTCATCATATCTGAAGAATTTGATATCCCAAGGCATTCAATATCATATCTGGACAAATGGCGAACTATGTAAGCCTTTCTGTTTGAAAGGCAGGCGTATGCAATGAAAGGTGTAAATTTTCTAAAATGGTATTCATTTTGACAAAATAAAAGTTGCGTCCCATTCTAGTCTACGACATCTTTTTTCGAAGATTACCGCTGATTTCCGTAAACCTACAGCCAGTTACGGAAAATATGATAATACAAAAAGATAATAATAAAAAAAGATGCTGATAATGCAAAAAGATGATAATAGAAAAATAATGCAAACAGATGATACTGATAATAAAAATAGATGATAATACGAAAAGATGATGCTGATAATAGCCTACATAATGATGCTGATAATGCAAACAGATGATGCTAATGCAAACAGATGATAATAGAAAGATGTTGATAAAAAAGATGATACTGATAATAGAAAAAGATGATAATACGAAAAGATGATGCTGATAATACATAAAGGTGCTGATAATGCAAAAAGATGATAGGCCTACTGATAATAGAAAACGATGATAAAACGAAAAGATGATAATACGAAAAGATGATGCTGATAATACATAAAGATGCTGATAATGCAAAAAGATGATGCTGAAAATGCAAAAAGATGATAATAGAAAGATGCTGATAATGCAAAAAGATGATACCGAGAATAGAAAAAGAGGATAATACGAAAAGATGATGCCGATAATACATAAAGATGCTGATAATGCAAATAGATGACAGGACGCCGGCGGAACCAGAAACAAACTTTTGGGTCTCCAGTACCAATTTTGTCTTGGTGACGGGGTAACAAGGACCATACACAAACGTTATTATTTAGACAAACGTTTGATCAGTGCATATAGAAAAATGTCTATAATTATAAAGTTCGAAATTTAAAATGAAGATACCAGTGATCATTTCTTACGACTGCTATATTCTATTTTATAGAAAAGATATTATCAGAAGGTCCGTTGGGAGAAAGACCTTAAACAGGTACAAAAGACCAAGAAGCTAAAAGAAGCAGCTAATACAAGTGCAAATATTAACAAATGTATTGCTTTCAGTTCCATTTATGATGCCTATTATGCGATAGACAATGGCGATTTTGGTTTTGGTTGCAATTTTAGACAATTGTTTCTCTCGTGTGACGGAGACCTTACTCATTTTAGAGGTGAAACAGTAAACGATTACGATGCAGTCGGTGCGGAGAGAGATTCTGAGCCTGAAAGTGAATGGTGTAAATGATCAGCTCGCTGTATAGAACAATCTGAGACTGAGCAGAAATTTCCCTCGGATATTGGTATGTGGCCACCTCTGATAACTGATGGAATGAGGGATTGTTTTGCTTCTCGTATGACAAAATATTTGGGGTCTTTGAACCTCATAAAGAACGGTCAATAACTAAAAAAAAAAAAAAAAATAATAGTATTACTAATGATTTCTTCTACAGGCGTTTGAGAAATGGAGAGAAGTTAAAACGCGAATGGCTCTACTAGTGCTGTTGTGATGTAGTTGCAAGCTTTGTAAGAAGGAGTTGGCTTACTGGAAAGATGCATGGAAGCTGTATAATATGTGTTTCCTGATAGTAGAAGTTGTTGCGGATGTGATAAAAATTATCAAAGTTTTTATTTTTGAGCTTTAGTTTTTTTGTGGGTTGTGAAATTTATTCCCGATAATATAAATACGGTGACTTAGTAGAATATATAAATAGTATTCTGACATACAAAAGTTTGCCCAGACTGGGTGGTTTCATTGACCTGCAATAATTTCCGCTTGGGTTTGCCATGAAGTGGAACCCAAAACTGATTATAATAGCCTGTTGTCAAAACCCAATATATAATGATAATGATATATTATGTAATAATTAGTGCCATTGACTACCAGGTTGATATGGTTGTGGAAAACTTTTATAAATCTCTTTAAGAAACAAAAAGATAATCTTTGCGTGTTTTTTTTTTTTTTTTTTGCTATTGAAGCTCTCTTATTATGGAAATGCGACAAATAAAACGCGGGGAAACGTGCAAAATGTAGCGTAGCTTAACAGCGCACAAGTTTGGATATTACGGCTTCCCGAAATGATCTGCGGTCTGGAAACTAGTAGTAATATGTGAGTTACCTACCTTTTTTGATCTACTTTATGGGAATTCATTGTGTAAAATTTTATTGGTTCAAAAGAAAAATATTCCTTTGAGATTGACATTGATATTAAACTAATTAATTTGGATTTATCTCGTAAGAATTATTTATCCGATAGTTTGCTATGAATATACAATTCTAACTGATGGATTTCAATACCTTTCAAATGTAAACAAATATATTTTTTTCTGAATAATAATAATCACTCCAAACAACTTTCCATCATGGCGACCTCGTTGGAGAGACCTCCAGAAAACGGAGATGTTTATTCCACAATAAGAGGAGAACTCAAACAGTATTCATTTCAGACGGAACCAGTTCCAAGACTTAATTATTTGGATCCTCAAGTTGAAGCTTTAATGAGAGCTGAGGTTTGTAGATGAGACGCCTAACGTGTTGATTTGAATTTCAGCATGTTAGATTATTGTCTTCCATTTCTTTCGGTTTCAACTTTTCTTGTTAGCTTATTTACTTCCTAATGCCCAATCGTCAATGAATATTATTTATTTAAATCGTTTGTATGTTAATATGTCTGCACCTTTTTTAACGTTGGTTAGTTACAATTTGAATAGATCTATATTTTACGTGGTTTAATTGTAACCTTGTTGACTATTTTACTAGCAGACGACAGGATGCTCATGGCGTACGTGACAAACTGCAGCAAATGTGCTAATTCGGTTGAATGTTAATATCTTTCTACAACAAAGTAAACACAACAAAGTTAACTGTAATTTAATGATTTAATGAGGGATTTTTTTCTAGGTTGACATTTACATTCATGAACATTATTATTATTACTAGGCATAATAATAATCAAATAATAAACACTATTAAGCCATACAATTACGGTACTAGTACTAGTACTAAAGAGAGTTAGCATGGTCTTATTCAACTTGGAAACTTTTTAGATATATTATATACCAGTTAAATATTTGTTTTCCTAGGTTCCTTAGAATGAGCCATTATTACACTTGCATGGATAGTTTTGCTTGGGTCAATACCTGTCTTGAATTCAACTGTTAACTAGGCTAGATAATAATCATATAAATAAAGAGGACATGATAAATAATAACACTTGACATAGTCAGACTTACTCTATTGCCTCTTTACAATAACAATACATTCTGTTTGAAATTATGTTCCTTACGACTATTTTATACAGGTTTCAAATCCAGTTAAAAGTTTAATTTTATAATTGATTATATATGTAAGGTTTATCTATATTTGAAGGACCACTTGAAGAGATATCAAAGAGGTTTTCTAAAAATTAAATGTGTATCAAAGATACCGGTACTGATGACATCAATTTGTACCATTCCAATTTTCAATAAGATGCCTCTGCCTTCTGCTATTTTACTAAAACTAGGTGTTAGTTTACAATAGTTAACATCGATAATCGTGAAAGACCTTATGTGATAAAGGCCAGTGTTTTAAAATTGTGACATCATCAAACACTACTTTTTGGTGGAATTGAGGCTATTAGTATCCATGATACAATTATATAAAACCTTATTTTGATCCTTTTAAAATATGAAAGTATCTAACTGGAAAAATCCACATTAAAATTGTGATGGTATATTTTCAGAAACCTGTTGTTATCACAGATACAAATTTAGTCAAATCAGCATTTCATTGGGATGCAGACTATTTATCCTCTAATATTGGAAGTGCCAAACAAACAGTATATTCATCATACAAAAATAAGTTTTTATATTATGATGAAAAAAAATTACCCCAGTTTCCTAATTTACAATTAGCAACAAGACATGAAGAAATGACTTTTAAAGAGTTCACAGATAAAGTTAAGAACCATAAAAAGGGTGATAAAATGTAAGTGTTTTAAATTCCAAAGTTATCATATATATTTCTTGTATAATTAATGTCAAATGATCTATAATAAAGCTTTGTCTAAATCATTGCTCATCACGGATGAACAGGCCAAAGTGAGAATGGGCAAAGAAATCTCAAGTGTGGAAGTGGATCAAATTATTGTAAAATATTTGGATTTCTTTGCATTATTTCATTATATTTGTTTCATTTTATATGTAAAAAGTCTGTATTAGTTCAATTTCAAGCAATTATTGCTTGTAGAAAAAAAGAATTAATTCATTAAATGCTTTTATCTGTTAATTCTTGAAAATTCTTGAAAATAAAGTAATTTAGTATACTCGATCTGACCTTTTTTAAGTCATGATTTTTATCACCATATGTATCTGCACTGGAAATTATTTATTTTAGCTACTATTTACAGCAAGCTTTAAATGACAGTGTTGGAAAGAGCTTAGTCTTAGATTTTATTAAATTTAATTGGAGTTGGGCAACAGAACAACAGAAAAAATATAAATGGGGAGCGCTTACATCTAACTTATTGTTAGTTGGTATGGATGGTAAGTTAAATATTGTTAATTGTACATTTTGAATTGTGTAGCGTTGTATTTTATGTTTACTTATATCCTATCAGTATTTATCAAACTTGTTTAATAACATTTTTTCCTGTAGTTCAAATGACACATTTTATATTATATATAAGTTGGGTTCTCTTATTCTTTAGAGTCAAATCAAGCTTACTAATTGATTGATTAATGTAGTTTTAAGTTATTACACCATTTGCAGATCTAGAAAGGCATGGGAATTTAATGTCAGATTTTGTTAACATGAACTTCACCTATTCAAAAGAAGATATGGCTAGTCAAAAATGAAAGTGAATTATTGTTATTTTGCTTAATGATATTTAACGAAATTCTTTCCTGTTGCTGGAGATGATAAACAAAATAGAACCAGAATACATAAGAGAAATATGGGGAGCTGCACATGAATGTATAATTAAGAGCAACTATGTCATAATTTACTACGGGTTAATTGAAAAAGGACACTGTTCCTTGATCAGAGTATTTGGGTGTTCTTGCATGAAATTTTAAATTTATTTTAATAATGATAATGAATGGTTATTAACAATGGTTTTTTTTAGATTTTTCAACTGAAATTTTACATAAATTTCAAATGTATTTAGAAAGTGTTTCTATAAGATTTTTTGTGTTGAAAAACAGAACTAATGTTTGATCTTAGGATAAGTATGTTGAGATTTCAAATGGCTGTAAATCCAGAATTTGACATTGTACAACAAGAGTAAATATATCATTTGTTAGATCTAAAAAATATGGGCAAAATCTTTTGTCCAGTTCACCAAAGGTCTTGAAAGTTTTCAAAATTCATCAGAAAATTAAAATGAAGTAAAATGGCAATTCATAAATTCAACTTTCAATTAAAATGTGGTCAAAAATACAGTTTTCATCTGATATCAATGTTGTGGCTTATCCATTCTGGGTCAGGTTTATCATTCCAATCATTTATAAATGTAGTTTAATTTTTTGTTTATTTTCCAAATTTTGGTCAAGATGAGATAAGATAAACTTAAAATAAAAAAAAAATAAAAAAATTTTCATTTCCAGTTTGAAAAAAATGCTCTAAATTACTTTTAAGCAATGCAATAACAAAAGTTTATTTAAGAAATTCACATCTGTGAATATGTGGCATTTGTACATTTTTCTCAACGTGGGATTATTTATATGGAAAAATTTTTTTTTTTTAACTGGCTGATTTGTTTTTTTAAGGTGTGATAACTCCAGCTCATTATGATGAACAACAAAATTTTTTTGCTCAGATTGGTGGCTTCAAAAGGTTTTTATTATTTGATCCATCAATGTTTGAATGTTTATATCCTTACCCTGTTTATCATCCTCATGACAGACAGAGTCAGGTTGGTATCAATGTCTAAATTTTTCCTTTACAATCTAATATAATTTTACTTAATCGATCCATATCACTTCCATGTGCTATTTGTACTCTCGACAATATTTACGTGTGAGACTGTTACTAACTTGCTGGAAGTAGCAATTGTCTGTTCATTTACAGTAAAACCAGTGACGTTTACTGATTGTATTGTTCTAGAGTGAACTTTCAGTGATCACTTTCTATGTTATATTTTATAGGTAGACTTTGACAATCCAGATTATGAGCGATTTCCCAATTTTAGAAATTTATATGGTCAAGAAGCCATAGTTGGACCTGGTGATGTTTTGTACTTACCTATTTATTGGTACGTTTTTATACACCCACACAATATAGTCGTCGACCCTGTCTGTCCATTCATCCACAATTGTTGTAGACAGGATAGATGTCTGGTTTCTTGATGGATTTTGATGAAACATGGTGTGAGTGTTTGTAATAACCCAAGGACGAACCCTACTTAAATCAAACCAATTGCAAAAGATTCAGTATGAGTTACTGCCTCTTGTTCTTGAATTTTTGGTGGACATGATAGACAGCTGGTGTCTTGATGGATTTTGATGAAACATGGTGTGAGTGTTTGTAATAACAAAGGGTGAACTCTATTAAAGATTAAACCAATCAAAATATTTACTATGAGTAACTGCCCTTGTTCTTGGATTTTTTGTGGACACGATAGAGATATGGTTTCTGGATGAATTTTGGTGACTAGGTGTAGCAGTTTTGACATCAACAAAACATCATTTAAAAAATGTCTGACTAGGAAAAAAATAAATCAACATCCCTGATTTCTTGTGAAAGTTTGAAATCACTCAAGGATAAACCCTTTTGAAATCAAATTGATAAAAAATATTTTGAATGAGCTGGTTTATTGGATTTTAATGAAACTTGGTGTGAGTGTTTTTTATAACCCAAGGGTGAAACCCATTGAAAATCAGACCAATCAAAAATTATTTACTGTGAGTTTTTGCACTTGTTCTTGAAAACGCGTTCAATTTTAGCTTGTAAACACTCTTGAGAGAACAATTTTTAATGGATTTTAATGAAACTTGGCCTGAGTATTTGTTATCACCCAAGGATGAAGCCTATTGAAAACCAGTCAAATCGAAAAAAATTAATATCAGTTATTGCCCTTGTTTTTGAAAACACGTTCAATTTTTAGCTTGTAAACACTCTACAAAGCACAGTTATTTTGACGAAACTTGCTGAAATTGTTTAATATCACCAAAGAATGAACCCTTTTGAAAATAGCACATATCGAAATATATTTAATAGGAATTATTGCCCTTGTTCTATAAAATGTGTTGGATTTTTGCCTTGTAAACACTCTACAAGTCACAATTCTTGAGCAATTTTGACATAACTTGGCATGAGTATTTGTAATCACCTAAGGATGAACCCTATTGAAATTCATTTAAATCGAAAAATATTTAGTATCAGTTATTGCCCTTGTGTTTGAAAACGCGTTCAATTTTAGCTTGTAAGCACTCTAGAAAGAACAATTCTTAATGGATTTTGATAAAACTTGGCTTGAGTATTTGTTTTTACCCAAGGATGAACCTTATTGAAAATCAAATAAATCGAAATATATTTAGTGTCAGTTATTGCCCTTGTGTTTGAAAACGGGTTTAACTTTTTGGCTAATAAACACTCTAGAAGGTACATTTCATGACCTATGTTGACAAAACTCACTGAAATTGTTGGATATCCTAAGGGATGAGCCTAATTGAAAATTAAAAATATCAAAATATATCTAATATGAATTATTGCCCTTGTTCTTTTAAACGCGTTCGATTTTTGTCTCGTAAACACTCTACATGGCACAATTCTTGATGGATTTCGATGAAACTTGGTGTGAGAGTGTGTTATAACTCAAGGATGAACCCTATTGAAAATCAGCTAAATTGAAAAATTTTTTAGTATGAGTTACTGCCATTGTTCTTGAAAACGCATTCAATTTTAGCTTGTAAACACTCTAGAAAGAACTATTCTTAACGGATTTTGATTAACTTTGGCTTGAGTATTTGTTTTTACCCAAGGATGAACCCTATTATAAATCAAATAAATAGAAATATATATAGTGTAAGTTATAGCCCTTGTTCTTGAAAACGCGTTCAATTTTAGCTTGTAAACACTCTAGAAAGAACAATTTTTAATGGATTTTGATGTAACTTGGCTGGAGTATTTGTTGTCTCCCAAGGATGAACCCTATTGAAAATCGAAAAATATTTAGTACAAGTTATTGACCTTGTTTTTGAAAACGCGTTCAATTTAACTCGCAAACACTCTAGAAAGAACAATTTTGAATGGATTTTGATGAAACTTGGCTTTAGTATTTGTTTTCTCACAAGGATAAACCCTATTGAAAATCAGATAAATCGAAAAATATTTAGTGTCAGTTATTGCGCCTGTTTTCAAAAACGCTTTCAACTTTTGGCTTGTGAACACTCTAAACATTCCTTTTTGACAAAACTCGCTGAAATTGTTTAATATCAACCAAGGATGAGCCTTATTAAGAATTAAAAATATCAAAATATTATTAAGGGTGAACCCTATTGCAAATCATAAAAATACCGAAAAATATTTAATGAGTTGTTATTAGGTACAATTCTTGACAGTTTTTAATGAAACTAGAGACCCTAGAATAAAATAGGTTGGTAGGTTGAATAATTCATTCCACTTATTGTAACCTTACTGAAAAGTTTTTATTTGAAATAAATGCTGCCAGTGGGCGTATATTGTCTTGCCTGGCAAGCTATCTTTATTGTTGAGAGAAGAAATTGTAGAAATGACAATGGTAATTATAAATTATTGTTATAAATTGATGTCACGAATACTTTTTGACAAAATAGTCTTAATGCAAGGTTAATATTTTATAGGTGGCATCAGGTAGAATCTGTACCTAATCATGGTATGACTGTTTCTGTTAATTTCTGGTATAAGGTAATACTATTTATTACGTATTTTAAATGAACCTTGTATGTAGGCTTCAAAGTTGAAATAATTTTCTATTGTTTTTTTTATAACTGTGATAATTGGCAATGTGTTTAATTGAGTGGTTAAAGTCCTTCAACTTTAAAATAGTTTCCAACAATATCAGACAAGTCAGTAAAAAACGTTTACATGTATTGTGGCCTGTAGAATTGTGATACATTTATTAACTGATATATTGTGCCAGTATTAGTTTCTTCTTGTCTGATACCTTCAGTCTTGTCTGATATCTTCAGTCTTGTCTGATATCTTCAGTCTTGTCTGATATCTTCAGTCTTGTCTGATATCTTCAGTCTTGTCTGATATCTTCAGTCTTGTCTGATATCTTCAGTCTTGTCTGATATCTGCAGTCTTGTCTGATATCTTCAGTCTTGTCGGACATCATCAGTCTTGTCTGACATCTTCATTCTTGTTGGATATCATCAGTCTTGTCTGATATCTTCAGTCTTGTCGGATATCTTCAGTCTTGTCTGATATCAGTCTTGTCTGATATCTTCATTCTTGTCGGATATCATCAGTCTTGTCTGATATCTTCATTCTTGTCGGATATCATCAGTCTTGTCTGATATCTTCATTCTTGTCAGATATCATCAGTCTTGTTTGATATGGAAGGTAACACTCATGTTACAACTTGATTAATATCTGACATAACATTGGTAATAGATAGAAGTCAGGCCCAATCTTATAAACACTGAAATAAATATTTGTTGTAGTCTGGTACAGAAGAAAAAATAGTTTATCCTTTAAAACCTCAACAAAAAGTAGCTATGATGAGAAATATTGAAAAAATGGTAACTAGTGCTATAAATAACCATGAAGAGGTTTGTTTTTATAGTTAAGATATACTGTTTGAATTATGCTTTGAAAGCAATGGTATTACTCATTAGAAATGTTTTACGGATTTACAGGTACAAGAATTATGTAGATGACTGTAGTATTAACCTTATTTATATGGTAGTTTCTTGACATAACAGAATTTTAAGAAGAAAATAAAAAAATAGTGTCTAAAATTCTCATTACCTGTCATTCAAATCATAATAATTTTTCCAGGTACCCCACTTACTGAAAACAATGGTATTAGGACGATATACATAAAGACAAAGCCGCTGTTAACCTGTGATGTTTTTAACAAGAATATTTTTTATATTTAATTTAATTCTCATATTTACCAATCCATGTTTTATATTTTCCATTTGCTGTACCCAGCATATTTATAGTGAGCTTTAAGATTTTATACATGCACAATAACATGTGGATAAATATTTGTTATTTTCTAATTAAGAATGATGTACTTTACTCCTTTTTTTTTTGATTTAGTGATCATATAATTACTATTGGCCTTAAGTTGATTAATGTACCTAAATCATGTATGTAAATCATTTAAATGAGAGTTCATGAGAACTTTGGATATATTGAAAGTTTTGTGCGAAGTTGATGGAGACAGTGTTTGAATACTTCTTTAGGAAAATAGTAATTTATTTAGTTATTTTTTTAAAGCTTACAGTTAAACTGTCGAGATTCTAGTGTATTATAGCATATTGACTTTCAAAGTTTGAATGTCTATAAATCCTCCAATGTCTTCCATGAAAGAGTTGATTTTGGTGAATTAAAAGAGTTTTTTTTTTAAAAGCAGAAGTTTTATCACCCAATTTGCATTCTATTTGACAATATTATAGTTAGGCAAAGTTAGTTACTATCAAAAGACTACCAAAATAACAACTTGAAGCTTGTTAGTGATAAAGTTGATCCCTTGGTGTTAGAAAGCCTTACATATTAAATCATAGTAATGGATTGTAGTACGGTATTGATCATCTTTATTAGCTGATAAGATGCAGATTAGTAAAACATTAAATTTGATGTCATTTTTTAAATTTATGGAAATGTTAGCTTAAAGTCTATTATTATTGAAATAATTTGGTTTCAATAACTATTTATTTTGGAAGGTTTTATCATATTGATTATTTTGGCAACATCTCTATACCTGTAAGTGCATAATATATAAATATTATATATTTATTATGTTGAATGACTACATCCTATTATATAACATCTTAAAGATTGTATTATATTTGTTATAAAATCATTGTTTTGTATCAATGTGAATGTTAAGATTGTGCTGTGTATATTTCAGTATTTTTCTTAAATTAAAATGTTATAAATGGAGTGGAATGTTTTCTCAGAAAAATCAAAATGTATTTTAGATTTCGGGGAATGGAGGCATTGAATCTCCCAAATGTACAGGCCTAGGGTGGAACAAATATCTTATTGAGAAATTGGGATCTGGATCTGTTGGGTGATTTTCTTCTCTTCTGATCTGAAATTAGAAAAAAATAAAATAACTCGATGGGCGAGGAGTATAGTACCTTTTAAGTACAGAGTATTTTTAGTTTGCTATGAACAAGGTTGTCATTTAAGTTCTGATTTTTTGAATATGCCACTATCATTTTCTGTTTATAGACATGAGGAAATTTCTCTTGAAGACTCTTATAATGGGTTTGAACTATCTTACTTGCTTTATTACTGGTTGTATTAAATGGAACTACAAAGGGTGCTATGCCTACACTGTGGTGAATATTAAGTCCTATGGGTCTTGCTGTATTCAATGTCTCAATCCAATGGGCTTCTCTAGATTGATGGAATTTGGTAGTTTCATCTTCGGGCAAGTCGATTTCTATGCGCTCAATTGGGGTTAGGGTGAGATCGTCAAGTGAATGGTCGTCAAGATTGAAATGGTTAGAAACAGGCATGTCTTTTTTTAATTTAATATCTGATCTGTGAGCATTAAAACGAGTGCGTAATTTGTTCTTTGTTTCCCCGATATATTGTTTGGGACATTTTTTACATGAAATTAAGTATATTACATTCGAGTTTTCACATGTTAGGTGCTCTTGGATCGGGTATCTTTTATTCGTAGAGTTACTTAGAAAATAATGCGTTTCTGATATAAAGGGACATGTTTTGCATCAGGTTGACATCTCTAAACTGACATCATTCATTATGAAGTTTACCATTTTGCTTGACTTTCATTGTTTGTCAATTAGACAGCCCTGAGAAATAATATAAATAAAACATTTAATAAGTATATAAAGAAAACATTAAATAAAACATTTAATAACTATATAAAGAAAACATTTAATAACTATATAAGTTCTCTCTAAAGGATATGTTAACCAATTCATAGAATAAAGAAAGGACGCAACATACATCCCATTCAACAGTATTTTGTAAAATTTATTAAGGGTGAATTTCGGTCATCTTCCAATGGTAAAAAACTACAAACTTAGACTTAAACACATACGAGTATGTTAAAAATTTCAAAAAAATTAAAACCTGTCATTACCTTTGTAAACAATGATATGAGCTCAGAGGTTTAGTTGTAGATTGTTGATTTTAGAGACTTGTCCTTATACTAGTATAATTTTTAACATTACTTATATATTATATAATAAACACTGCAGACACAAGTATATACCTATCATTACATTTGTAAACTGTGCTATGATTTTAAGAAACTTACTGCAACCTACCAATGTATTAAAAAATTAAAATATTAGGTGTGGTCTTAGTTATAAGTTATTCCCCCTAAAAAGCTCTTTTTTAAAACATGGCGGAGCACGTGTTCTTAAAATGTAAACAAATATGGAATCTAAAATAAACAGTCAACTTGAATGATGTGAAGTAAAGATTACAGCCGAGTGTAAGAATGAATTCTGATTTTAGGTCCCATTGTATAATTATCGAATTGACATGATAAAATGCTTCTGATATATTGAGTAATTTAACTTCTGGATCTGGCATGTACGTGTGTAAAAGGGATAAATTAAAACTTTGGATAAGTAATAGAATGACGAAAAAAAATGTGACCATAGACTACTGAAATGTTTCTGAGGAAGGGGTTTTTAGCTGAATCGTTGGACGACAGGAAATTAGAGTAGGCTATATGTTTTTTGAAAAAAAGTTAAGACTGAAATAAAGCTATTAACTTATCGGCGCTACTTCACTTATGTACCTCTCTATGATTTTAATAGTTTATCCACTAAAAGACACCAGGACAACTATTAAAATCATCGAGAGGTACATAAGTGAAGTAGCGCCAACTTATCTCCATCAGGTTGGGATATGTAAAACTCATCTGTTTGTTAGGCCTACTTGATGATCATATTTCAAATGAAAATTTTTGCTTTGCATTTAACAGAATTGAAGAAAAATATTTGAGTACATGTATAAAAATTAATATTGGTACTTAGTAACTAATAATGGAAGGAGAAAGAAGTGAAAATAAGACTTACAGACCGAGGGCAGCTGGGATTAAAGCACGCAAGAAGAAAGCCAAGAAGGAAGGGGAAAAGGATGAGGATTTGACACCACGACAAAGAAATCCTAAAGCGTTTGCTATCCAATCTATACGAAAAACGGAGAAGACAGTCAGAAGGTATTATTTGATTCACATGATTTTTAAGCATCCATCTATGAAACAAATTATATCTGAAGAGAGGCTTGGCTTTTTGTTTGATACTAACTTGAATGTTTTTTCTCTTTTCTGACTATTTTCCTATTTGATAATAAAATACATATATTATGTTTCAGGACTCTAGATTTAAAAGTGAAGAAACAACACATACCATTTGTTGATAGAACGCCTGTTGAACCTCCACCTATAATAGTGGCTATAGTAGGACCGCCTAAAGTAGGAAAGACAACTCTTTTGAAATGTTTAGTAAAAAATTATACTAGACAGAAACTATCTAATGTGAATGGACCTATAACAGTTGTAGCAGGTAGGTCTATAATGTTCTCATATATGGGTTACAGAATATTATCTGATCTATTGGTCTCTTTTAAATATGTAGCAGTTTGAAAAGTCATCAAGTTTCTATCTAAGCGTTGGTTCTAGATGAAGCTTTTTGACAATCTTCATCAGATAATTCATAGCATTGGTATCACCATTAATGATGTAGGCTTATTGATTTGGAAGATTGAAAATCTTACCAAGTATATTGAAGTATAAGATCATCATCGAATCATGTTATAAGTTTACATGTTTTATCTCGGCTCTATAAATCCTGGCTGTAACACATTAATTTTTTGAAATGAAAGGTATTAATATTTTAACATTTGTTTCAGGTAAACAAAGAAGAATAACATTTCTAGAATGTTCCAATGATATCAATTGTATGATAGATATAGGAAAGATAGCTGATCTTGTAAGTCCCCTTTCTCTTGAACACTTGGTTGAGCAAAACAACAAAACATGTTGTTGTAATATATAATATATCAATAAAGATATGCTTTATGTATGTATTTCTAACATAATCTAACTTGGTGACTATCCATCAAATGGTTGCTCAATTATATACCTGCTCAATCAAATGCTTGTTCAACTCAATCAAATACTTTCTCATGCAATATCTACAAAACCATATTGAATACTAGGATAGAATCTTAGTATTGGAAATGTGATTTTAGTTGTGTACAGTTCTTCAATGAAAGTAATAGAAGAGTTTGTCCATGAATTTTATGTTAATCATGTAAATAGTTTTATGATAGGTAAGATATGATTTAGGTAAAAACCATGAAGTAACAGTCATGGATGAACTCCAAAAATTATAAAATATATGTTATTATAGACCCACATCTAAATTTAGATCTTTATTGAGTCCATCTGTTTGTCAACACTTCTAGAGTAAAGATTTCTTTAAAGTTTGATGGAAAATGAGAAATGATTTTGAAATATTTGATAATCCATGATGATGTGTTTAGTTTATTAACCCTGTCTTGAATAATATTGACATTGATTTCTTTTCTTCTGGGGGACAATCCCACAGAGGTTTGCACACCTGTACTTTCTGCAGCTTCTACAGCTCATGTGTATCTGCCCCATACATAAATGATATCTTTAATCTTTAAATATGTAAATTGCCTCTTTTTCTTCTAGATTCCTCTATTTAGGGCTTAGATACCGGTAAATGTCAAACTATTGGTAAAGATTATGTTTGAAACTTTTGATATGAATTGGGAACAGAAATATACATATGTCATTTTGTTGTATAGTTGATTCATGGAGTTGAAATTCTATTTCTAGGTTTTATTAATGGTGGATGCAAGTTTTGGATTTGAAATGGAACAGTTTGAATTTTTAAATATTTGTCAAGTTCATGGTTTCCCTAGGATTATGGGTGTTTTAACACATTTAGATACATTTCAAGAAAATAAAAGGATGAGGAAGACAAAGAAAATGTTGAAGAATCGATTCTGGACTGAAATTTATCAGGTTTGTATTTACAGATACTGGACAAAGATCCAGATTACATTCCTCTAGTCCACCCTTTTGTATAAGTCAGATGAAGTTAAATCTTTGGCCAGGCATCTGTCTAGATTTGTTTGATTCTAGCCAATGTACAATGTTGAAGCTCTATGTGAAATATAAAGATTGTTAAATTGATACACTGAATTTTATAACTGAATGTTATTTCAGGGTGCCAAGTTATTCTATCTATCAGGAATGGTGTATGAAGAATATCAGAGAACTGAAATACATAATTTATGTCGCTTTATATCTGTGATGAAATTTAGACCGTTACAGTGGAGAATGAATCATCCTTACATACTAGCTGACAGGTACATTGATTTTAGTATTTTTCTTGATACTACAGCATTGAGCTGCCCATTTCACTGCAAGTTGGATTTGATATCTGAGGTTTGTCATTTGCATCAGAATATATATTTTTTTTGAATACCACAAAAGAATGTTTATTGTATGAATATATTTTAGAATGGAAGATATAACTAATGGTGAAACAATCCGTCAGAATAGTAAATGTGATAGGAAAGTTTGTCTTTATGGTTATATTAGAGGTACTCATTTAAAAAACAAACAGACCATACATATACCAGGTAGTGTTTCAATTTTCATTTCAAATATCAGCTTGATGTTTGATGTGTTTCTTTTTACTTTTCTTTCTTTCCTCTTTAACTTTAACTAAGTGGTCCAGCATACTTCCAGAATAAAATATTATAATTATTAAGATGTATTTATATAGCGCATCTTTCACCTAAATGTTCAGATGCGCTATAAAATAGAACATACAGTTAAAAGTACATAGACAATATATAAAACAAAACAAGAGTAAATATTTTGGTTAATAAATAAGATGAGTGGTAATAAAAAAGATGATAGAAAATAAGATAGATTAAAAATTTTGTTTGATTGAAGGCTGTGGTGATTTTGATATCAATGATATACAGTTAATACCTGATCCCTGTCCAACACCAGATAAGATTAAAAAACGCTCTCTAAATGAGAAGGAGAGAATGGTATATGCTCCAATGGCTGGTGTTGGTGGAATAGTGTATGATAAAGATGCTGTGTATATTGATATTGGTGGACGTCATTCTTATAATCTAACTGAGGTAAATGATTTTTTTTTCAAGGATAGTCATTAAGTAATAACTCTTTATACTTTGCCATTATAAATACCTATTTATGAAGTTACCTGAGGGTTTTTGCAATTTAAGTGACTGTCAATGGGGAGCATCATGGTATAATTGTGTAGGATAGTTTAATGAATCAAATTTACGGAAAAATTCAGACACTGTTTGTTCCTCTAACTTGATGATCATACTATCCATGGCATTATACACTGAATGTATGGCTTCCACTTTGGATGTTTGAACAATAATATTCCTTTTGAGTTGAAATATATGTTTTGGTTAATCTTTATGCATACCCCTTCTATTTAAACTGTTTGTATAATTGTAAGTAATTGTTTGTAGGATAGTAGACCCAGTAATGAGTTAGTAGGTAATTTAATGGAGACCAGTAATCCTATAGATGAGAAGATGTCGAGCAGTAAAATGACATTATTTACTGGAACTGAACCAATTACTGCAAACAAAGCTGATGATTTAATGTATGTATCAGTCATTGGCGGTAAAAAGCACAAAGTTCAATAGCCTAATGCTTAGTATTTGGCATACTAAATTGCGTATTTAGCAAGAAAACTGCCAATGTGTCCAGCAAATAAAATTTTGACTACAATATGTTATATATTCTATGTTCTATATTCTATGTTCTATATCTCCCACCTCCCCACAGAGAACTGTAGAGCCAGTAAGCTGCAATGTGGATAAGATCAATGTACAAGTCAGAAACCATGTCACTATGACACACATAGAGTTAAGTTTATACACTGTTATTAACACAAAACACATGAATTAATAATAATTGTTGTAGATATCCAATAGAAGAAAAGGTTGATGTTGGAGGAGGTAGAATAAGAAGAAGAGCTATATTTAAAGATGGACAACTCAATGACGATAGTGGCAATGAAGATGTTAGTGTTTTCTTTATTAAATTTTTTATTTTGCAAATGATCATTTAATAAATGACAAATAAGTTACAATTTTACCATATTAACTTAAAATCCAATCTTTCAAAAAATATCCATTTAAGAGAACTAATTTGAAAAATGTTCTTTAGGCTGAAGATGATGATGATGATGATAATGAAGATTTTGATGATAATGAAGAAGATGATGAGAATGATGATGAGGAGCAAGAAGACGAAAGTCCTCCATTGAAGAAGAACAAGGTAATGAAATTATCTAACAGAAATTTATCATTTTATTTTGTTGAAAACCTTATAATGTAGGTAACAAGTTATTCAAATGTTATTTATTCCAGCTTGGGAAATCTACTGATGAAAATGAGTTTGCATTTGCAGACAGTGATGATGATTTAGAGAAAGAAATTATCATAAAATCATTAAAACAATCTAGAAGGGTTGAGTCTGGTCATGATAGTGATGCTAAAGAGGACAGTGAGGATGGTTCTGATTCTGACCAGTTAGAAGGGGAATCTGATGAAGACAACCAACCTAATGAAGAAGTTGATGATGCCGAAGACAATGATGAAGAAGGAATTGGTATGATTTTAAATTTTGTTGTTGTCAAGATTTATTATTACTAATACATATTATGTAGTAATCCCTAAATCTGTTTATTGTTTGAGTATTTATTGTAGAATATATATATTATATCAAAAGTTAAATACAGGTGTATTAGATTTGGCCATTTACTGAATATTGATAATTCCAAAATGAATAAAAAGCCTGTAATATCCTTATTGAAAACAATAATCAACTGCAATTACTGTTATGTTGTTGTGTATACCAATACTCTCTTTCAGGTTTACAATGGAAAAGTGATATGGTGGAGAAAGCTGCAGCGTCTTTTAAAGCCAGACAAAAAGGAAAAATAGATTACAGAAAAATAGTATATGGTACAGGTTAGTAAACATTTTCATATACAGTATTCTTATTCTTATTAAATTTAAATGATGATATTATAATTTACTAATATCAGATTTTAATATCATTCTGTTTTTTGAAAATCATCATAATTCAGCTTGAACTCTGCTGTGACAGATGATATACATATATGTTTTGTAGATATTAAAGAAGAAGAAGATAAAGAAGAAAATAAGGATGAACTAGGAGGATTATTTAAAGTTTTAAAACAGAAAAATATTGAGAATAAAAATGATAGATATTCTATCAATAAAACAGACTGTTCAAAATTCTTTCCTGAGAATCCTCAAGATTGGAGTTTAGATGAAGTAATGGGTAGTATCAAGGACTGTTTTATAACAGGACAGTGGTCTAAAGATAAAGATGCTAAAGCCAGATTAGATTTAGATGGTAAGTAGCCTTTCAAAATATGAATAGAATTTAGTTACTACAAATAAACAGAACTATCAAGTTTTTATTGAGCAGTTTAGTTAAACGTATATTAAGCAGGCTGTCAGAGGAATATTTCAAATTGGTTGAAGTCCTTTCAGTAATGTTTTGAAGCAAATTGGGTGCTTGAGTTTCTAAACAAGGTTTGTCACTGTAAAACTTCTTTATTGAATATAGTTTTATAAAATAGAAAAATCTATACGAATATGAACGATGTTGTTCATTATTTAAAAATATGACCAAAAAAATTCTGTTTCTGCATCAGATGCGTATTTGTGGACTTCATTTAGCCTTTCATGTACATTACCAAATAAATATTCTATAGATGAGCTGTATGGAGATTTCGAAGATCTTGAGACAGGAGAGAAGTTCACTGCTGATGGAGAAGAAGGGGAGGAGCAAGGTGAAGAACGAGAGGAAGGGGACAATGAGAGTGGAGATAATGATGATGAAAAAGATACTACTAAATCAGGTCAGTGCCAATTATTGAGAACTATGTGGTTATATTTGTTCTATCTGTAAAGTGTGGTACAGGATATAGTTAGGAGATAGGACACTAATCTTCCTGTATACATGTAGCTTATTTAACATTACAAATGGCAATGAAAGCAGAACATGCTTTCTGATGAAATGAAGTAATATTGGAAGAAACATGGAAGCAAAATATTTGATCCTGATAGGAATGCTCACTAGTTCTTAATATTTTCATGTTGAAACAAAGAATCTAAATCTAAATACCTTTTATTTTTGTCAAAAGATAATGAAAAAAAAAAGACTAAAGCGGAAATGACAGCCAATGAAAGAAGACAGGTTCGTAAAGAACGACAGAAAGAGGCATTTGATGAACAGTATGATCTAAAAGATGAGTCAGCATTTTATGATGAGTGGAAGGCAGATTTAGAAAAACAGGCAAAGGTAGAAAATGAATTTTTGTTTTTGTACAACTTTCAAAAGGGATTGAATTGAATTTTCATTACTCTCCATATTTAAGTTTTCCATTTCTTAGAGAAGTAAATGATAAAGTACTCAAGTTTATAACTAAAACTTAATTTTATGTAAATTACAAGAAATGAGTTTAACTAAGATTTCCTATTGTATACGCCATGTCTGTTTGTTTTCAGTTAAATCGGGCAGAGTTTGAATCAATGCCTGATGAATTAAGAATACAATATGAAGGACATAGACCAGGCATGTATGTAAGAGTGGAGGTCAATGATATGCCATGTGAATTTGTGACAAACTTTGATCCTATATATCCAGTAATTTTAGGTGGTTTACAGAATGTAGAAGGAAACGTAGGATTTGTTCAGGTTAGTTACAATAACAAATTAAATACAAGTTAACAAAAATTCATCCATTATTGTCTTTGAAGCTAATTAAACCCAAATTGTCATCAATTTTATGTTCTAAGGAAACACACCGCGTCTGCAGTGGGCTGAAAACAATTGAATGCATAACTATAAATAGAATTTAACCTCAATTAATTCCTTGATAGTTGTCAAAGAGATTGTTAATCAAGTATAAAGAGGACTAACATCATCTCTAAATATTTTGGGGTGTATTTTTGTGACTTATGATGTTGTTATTTAATGGCTAGTTAATAAAGGCACAAAATTTTATATATATAAATATTTTATCTTTTGTAATTTGTATATTTAGGCTCGGTTTAAGAAACACAGATGGTATAAAAAGATATTAAAAACCCGAAATCCAGTCATTATCTCACTAGGTTGGAGGAGATTTCAGACCATGCCATTATATTCTGTACAGGATCATAACTTTAGACAACGATTACTCAAATATACCCCTGAACATTTACATTGTCATGCTGCTTTTTATGGTAAGCTATGATATAAATCTTCATCCTGGTACACTTACAATGTTGTATGTACCAGTAATCCTTTATACACCAGATCCTACACAACAACTTACAACACAATAAACAAATAAAAACAATATAAGTTGCTTAAACTATACATACTAGGTTCTCTAACATGACAAAAAATTTCTATAATTGTTGTTCCATATCTTGCACAAATATGTTATTTAGTGCTTTAGTAAATACTGTGTTTATCATGACAGGAGTAAATACCTTAATTGTTTAACACTATAATTTGTATCGTGTAATAGCCTGATACAACTTTAAAGATTATTCATACATATCTGCCAAAATTTAAATTAGTCTTGCTAAGATTTATCAATGTTTTATCTCACAGGTCCTATAACACCACAAGGGACTGGGTTATTAGCTGTAGAAAGTGTCGCTGGTAGAGAGGTAAGCTATAGTAACCTTAGATTTATAATGGCCACGACAACAGTTCCTACAGTACACTAAGATATTAAGATAGAATCAATTTACAATTAGTCATCTATATAGATTCCGTATGAAAATGTTTTATGTGCAATTTGGTCAAATGAGAAAGAAACAAAGAAATAACTACAATTTACAGAGAATGTAAACTGTTCCATATCCAAACTTCTTGGCATTGAGCTTTTCCAGATAATCCTTAGTTCCTTACCCATTTACAGTTGGGTTGACTGGAGTTATGAGCGAAGATTAAAGACTTTCACATGCTGATGACATCTTGTTTTAACTGACTCCTATACAACTTCTCTATAATCTTCTTAGTGTTTAATTCTTTATTCATGAATGATAAATAATGAATTTGAATTGTCTTTCAGCCTGGGTTTAGAATAGCTGCTACTGGAGTTGTATTAGAATTAGATAAATCATTACAAATAGTAAAAAAACTCAAATTAACTGGCGTTCCATGTAAAATTTATAAAAAGACAGCTTTTATCAAGGTGAGAATCATACTGCAGTTATCATTGCTGCATAAGGATCTTGATTGTGAGTTATCATCATTTCTAATAAGAATGCAAGACAGGTTCTGATATACCACATGGATGTAGATTGAGGGGGTTGAATTCAGATGATTGTTATTATATGAATCATATTGTTATATTGTTTTCCTAGACTATTGTTACACTAAGCCATGTATCTATAAATTTTGTATTTTAGGGAATGTTTAGTTCAGCATTAGAAGTGGCCAAATTTGAGGGTGCTAGTTTACGTACAGTCAGTGGGTTGAGAGGACAAATTAAGAAAGCTCTTCGAACACCTGAAGGTGCTTTCAGAGCAACATTTGAAGATAAAATATTGAAAAGTGGTAAGAATGTTATTATTGTTATTATCAATGTAGTCAATATGTGACCAGTAAAATCAATCTTGAGCTGTCATCTAATATGATTAACATTTCTAACTGATATATGCTAACATTGATTAATTGTTTTTGTTTAGATATAGTATTTGTAAGGACATGGTGTCCAGTGGAGGTACCTGAGTTTTATAATCCTGTAACATCACTGTTATTACCACCAGATCAACGTAAATCATGGGTAGGAATGAGGACCTTGGCTCAACTCAGACGAGATAAAGGTGTAAGATTGCAACAGAATCCAGATTCTTTGTACAAGGTATTCTATTGGAATTTATTGTCCAGGGATCTTATTCTCCCAAACTTAAAATCAAGGTTTTAATGAATACAGTAATCTGATTTGAAAACAACTAAATTTAAAATGCATTTTAGTGACTACTCTGATGACTGAACCACTAAAATTATCTTAAGTTTTATTAAGGCCCTTAGACACTGTAGTGTACTGACTGAATATATGTGAACAATAACTCATTAACTAATAATTCAATTCTTAAAAAGGATGCAGAATTGGCAAACATAGTACCAGGTTTGTGATATAATTCTGGCTTTTGTATATGTCAAATATCTTTAAAATTACCATCTTTTTCTCAATAGTTCAGTGATTATCAATTCAGTTTGTAAGAATGTTCTTTACTAGAAAACCCCACTCCAATTATCTATCTTTACTATTCAAGTTGTTTAAACCTAGTTTTGAAATCTGTTCTACTCTAGCCTATTGTACGTAAAAACAAGATATTTAAACCACTAGTTATACCAAGAGGTTTGAAAACTCAGTTACCATTTAAAGCAGTACCTAATGAATTATTAAAGAAGAAAGAAAGTGGTATGAAGAGAATAGCTGTTATAAAGGATAAGAGAGAGAAAAAGGTAGGTTATGATTTGTAGAGTTGTAAGATGATGTATATTAACGTTCTATAGGTCAGTTGGTTCTTACATGACATCATTTGCATGATTATTGACCTCAAAAGGTTATTTTACTAATAATTCCAGTCCACCCAGCTGTAAATGAGTTTGAACAATCCAGGAAAGGTCAATGCCAAGAGGTTTTTGGCTAATAAGATCCTTAAAGAAGAACCTAAGTTGTTACCCTGGCAAAATATTTTCTTTCTTTTTTACCAGCACCAATTGTAAATAGTTATCTTACATTGTTTATTACCGTGTGTTTCAGATTGATAATATGATGTCTATGATGCAGTCCTTGTACTCTCATAAATTACAACAGAAAAAACTGACACTTAAACAAGCAGCGGAGAAACGTAAAAAACAAATAAAGAAAGATGACAAGAAACGTGAACAGAGACAGAAAGAATTGAAAAAGGAAATATATAAACATATTGGACGCAATGAGAAGAAAAAGTTTTAACAGATTTATTTGTAGAGTTATTCCTTTGTCTTATATATATATATATATATATGTATGAATGAGTGAATGAATGAATTGAGTATAAATTGAAAATAAATGATTTGCTGCTACAATGTTTTGATACAAAATCACGACTTGTGATGTTCATATGATGAGTTGAATTGTAAAAGACTTATTAATACGACATCACAATCAGTGTCCTATTCATCAAGATCCTTGGCTGCACACTGCTAACATGTCACAATGCTAGTTTGTTAGAAACACTATTTCCTGTGACGATTAGAATACGCAACTAATAACTAAACTTTAATCTTAAAAGAACTACATGTAATCAAAACTTTTATTTAACACTTTCCTTGATGTAAAGTTAAGTCATCAATAGCTATATCACTGGTATAAGATGTTCCCACGTGTCCCTCTAACTCCACCTGAAATACACAATACATTTAAATAAATACATTTGTAATATGCAGTCTGCTGAGTGATTTATTCATGTTTAGTAGTAATTAGTTTCATTGTCTTGAATGCATTATATCAGCAGTGTTAACATATATAGACTTTCAGTAATGACTTGCTGTGACAATCACATACCTTGAAGGAAGCAGGTGATGGAACTTTGATATTAACTCTATATCTAAGCCATCTATCACCTTGATCACCAACTACTTGATGGATTAACTGTCTATTATTACCAATTCTAGCATATACTCTAAAATATCCCATGCTTTGACCATACATATCAAAATAGAAGTCTAAACAGTATTCTCCAGATGGGTACATTGGTGATGTCAAAAAAGCAGATTGACTGTAGTGTCCAGATGCTTCTACATACAGATAATGCCCTGTAATCAAATAAAGGATTAACAAAATGCATACATTAATTTGAAACTTCTAAAGTGATTGCGGACGACATTTGTACAGATTTTTTGATAATCCACATATTCATATATTGTCTCAGCTTAGCCTTGTGCACTATGGAGTATCATTAACCACAAAGCTTTCCTGATATGGTGAACAAAAGACAACATACCCAAGGGGGATCCTGAGTGGTCACCAGAAGGTCCAGTTCCTTGACTTGGTGTCTTGCCTTCTCGAATCGCCCAGCCTACTGGTCCAGCTTCGTTCAACCACCCACAAGCTCCATTCTCAAATGTACAGGTTCCTGGAGTTCCTTGTATTACTAAAGTAACGTGGAAAACATTTCGTTAATTAGGGAAAATTACGTGAAGGACAATGCCAATACATATTTGATTTTATCAAACCAAACGAGATATTCACGGAAAAATTATATAAAACAGACCATTCTCTCGATTCCCTAACATTCATAAAAGTTAGCCTAGACATCTTGTTATCTGACCCATCTAATTAACTGACTATATATTTATAGCAACAGTTAATACGTATATCTTAGTCAATATCAAGATGTATGTGCGCCCTTTCACTAAGATAACATGGTTTCAATTGAATGAAATTTACTTACTTGGTGCTTGAGTTGGAGAAGGTGCTGAAAGAGATTAGAAATTTTACATCTATCCTTATTATGATCATATTTTTGTGATGATAAATTATTAATGTAATTATTGCTTTCCTGAAAGGTTAAATGTCCTGTTGATATATGCACCATATACTTACTATTCTCGGTGGATGTTGGTCTTGGAATACAACCATATAAGATTTGAATCTCTTTGATATCAATGGGACTCAAATGAGTTCTTTGTCCAATGCTGACTCCACGCTGTTTAGGGATGATGGTTGGCTTTCTTCGGTCCTTGGAAAATGAATATGCACTGTAGTGCATGACCGATTCATAGTCGTATGGTTGCCCAAGTTCGTCGATAAATCCGAGTTGATACTTGTCGAAATTTCGTTCATGACCTGAGAAAAGAAAGTGTATACTTACTATTTCCTGTACCAGTTGGTCGTGAGATGCAACCATACAGAATCTGGATTTCCTTTATATCAATAGGACTAAGATGAGTTCTTTGTCCAATGGTAACACCTCTCTGTTTAGGAATAATTGTTGGCTTTCTTCGGTCTTGAGCAAAGGAGTATGCACTATAATGCATAACCGACTCGTAGTCATAAGGTTCTCCAAGCTCATCAATGTATCCTAATTGGTACTTATTGAAATTATGTTCCCGACCTACAACGACATTGAATGTGCATGTCTCACAATGCAAAAACCTTTAAATAGGAATTTTCCTTTGAAATTTAGAGAGTTGCAGTGTCGGCGACTGACTTAATCAATTCGACATCCTTTACGGACAGTTTTTATGTTTATTTTGTTACATGTATATTAATTAATTACACCAATTAGAGATTCTAGTGGACAATCATTCTTCAACCTATTTAGGTCTTTAAAGAAACAGCCATGCTCAACCTTCCGAACATATTTCTTAATAACTGGGATTTTTTTATCTGAATTTGACAACTCCACAACTTGTGATTGAAATTGATCAGTTGATTATCTCACCTTCAATACTTACCTGGTTGAATATTGCTAAAGTCGATAGTCACGTAATTATCTCTGTCGTGTCGACTCTGTTCATGCCACATTCCCAAAGCATGGCTAATTTCATGCATTATGGTGCCAATTCTAAGACAACCTCGACCTAACGTTACAGCTGAAGATGAGAAACCCATACCGACTGGAGTATGACAACTGCAAAGCATTAAATAAGGATAATAATAACTCGGGACGAAAAAGACAATCATCATAGTCTCTGGAGTGGTATCATGACTGATTGGTAGAAAGATAAGCCTAATAATATTTCAGAAAATCCTCTCTTTACCGTATACTACATATACAAAATGGACTGAAATGATTAATGTTTGAATAGTTTACCGAAATGAGTTATGCCTTGTATAATGCCCCGGTTTCACATAGACGAACTTTTGGAAACTTCTTAAGGATAGAGTCGGATGTGTCGGTAGCAAAATCGGGCCAAAAGTGCTCCTCTTCCGATACTTCCGACAACGCTTACGATCAACAACCGAATAGCAGTCGACCAAGAGCCGACTAAAAACTGGCTCTTACAAAAACCGTTCAGACATATCCAACTGCCGTTACGACATAAACGAATTAAAATCGAATTCCACCCGACTGGAAAGAATTCGTTACGACCGAACCGACTGGGTAACGACTGAACTAAAGACAAATCAAACTGTTACCGAATGCTCTAAGACATATACGAATGCCCTTCCGACACATACGAATGCCCTTACAACTGATCCGTCGGAGAAGTCGGACGAAACAACATTCCGAATTCCAGCCGACACACCCTTACGATTGTTCCGATTACTAGTATGCTTACGACCGCAAAAAAAGCCCTAAAGACCAACAGCCGAATTGCCGACTTGCTTCCGATCAATTTTTAATTCGGACGTGTCGGAAGCCTCTTACAACAGTTTTGAACATTTCAAAACAGTTGTAACAAGCTTCCGACACATCCGAATTTATTCCTAATTTTTGACTTATCCTTCGAACTCCCCGAACTCTTAAGAAATTCTTCCGACTTCAGAAATTCGTCTATGTGAAACCGGGGCATAACTGAAACACTACAGACATACCCTGATCCAGACACGAATCTGATGTACCGCTGTTCACCATTATGGGGAGTAAAGGTAATACAGTTTTTACCATTAACTCTAGTCTTATCTTCTATAGTTTTCATTGCATTTCTAATAGATGTCTGATCATAGGAAGCTGAAATGAATTTGGAATAGGTCATTAAGATTTTTGTAATATGGATGGGGTTGGTGTAAATGCTGTTCACGCTCAAAAATAAAATTTCTATACTTACAATAAGCGGAAGAGATTTCGTATGGTAACACACCATTTGGCCAAATCTTTCTTTTATCAGTTATAGAATTCCTATCCTATTCAATACAAATAGTAAAAGTTTATCAATTTAATATTCTCGCTGATTTGTGACCCTTTTGAAAATAAAGCAACAATCGTGCTTCAGAACACTTTCGTATATCTAAACCAATAATCAAGCAATATCTTAGTTATTTAGGTGTCGATTTCGTCCACGATGATGATTATTTTCCTGGACTTCGCCTTATCTATGAGCTTTACACTGTGTGATTTTGATTTCATGTGCCATGTGTCATGAACAACGTCTTGAAAACTTACATTAGGATCTTCGCCCTCCCTCAATTCAATATCCCCTTCAAAAAATCCTGAAAGATACATTTATCTTGTTTAGATTAATTATCGACGATCATTCCGAACTCAATACGATATTTTAAAACACTTATGATACAATTGAGAAACAAAAGTTGCACAGCCCACTATACTACATGCCATCTGTAAAACAGAAATGTTCAATGTATTGTTGCTTGCGTTTCTCATTTAAAAGATAAAGGAACCTACCGGGGTTTTCTTCTGGAAAGTCTTCATTGAAGACATCCGGTCCAAAGTAATGCTGAAATATTGATATTGATAAAAACATTTCCAAAACTACTCCGGGATTTGTAAAAGGGGTCTGATATTGGTCTCCGGGGCTTAAATATGGACTCGATCAAAATATACAGATTGCAGTGTGGTGATCTTAGATGAAAATAGAGGCATGAATAAGTTTTTTCATAAACTTCCATCTGTCTACATTAAGACTTGCAGTGGAATATAAATTGTTTACTTGCTGATCTGAACACAGTCATGACGTGTAGATCACCAACTCTTGGTGAATTAATATGAATGGATGGCAATTCAAAATAAATTCTGATGATAATATGCTGCTGATTGAGGTTGCGTTTATTTACCAGGGCATCAGCTTCCATACCTATATCGCCGACAAGAGCCTGAAATTTTGTAGGAACTATATACCTGAAAGTGATGGAAAGCTTAGGAGAAATATTTGATACATTTTGGTAGTACCAACCAGATACTAGTTTGAAAGTTTAATCAAAATAATTACTTACTTGCGACTTTTCGTCAACGGGGATACTCAGTATAGTCCCTAGGAGGAAAAGAAAAACCCAGAGCGACCTCATCTTACAATGATTAGATCGAAAATAAACTATCGAAGATAAGGTTTTGACTTATCTTTATAGTCATTCAGATTAAAAACACTCCTTTCGTAAGTTATATTGACCCATTTATTTCCAAAGAATCTTCGGAATGTACATTTCAGACGAAGATGAATCTAGGTATCGGTTCTGAAAACAGATGGTTTACTTGGTGACACGTCGTTGTTTATGGAAGTCTGTACAAGACGTATGCTATGATTCAGTATATATTCGGGTGCTTAAAGGAACCTTATCCACATCTCTTTGACGTTATAAAACGACCTTTGGCTGAAAAAAAAAAATCAGAAATGTCAATATTTAAATATAGTATTATTGTTTTACAACAACTAGGTTAGCTTCTTAAACATCTCTAAAACAAACAGAAATGTTCAATGTATTGTTGCTTGCATTTCTCATAAAAGATAAAGAAACCTACCGGGGTTTTCTTCTGAGAAGACACATAGCTAGTTATATGTTGAACACGAATTGAAATCTAATCACAGTTATTGAAAGGGTTAAAATGACTAGAGCTGAGGCGTCCATGTCAGCAAGATCAATTCTGTAGTTTGATACGAGATGTGTAGATAAGTAACGTATTGAGACGTGATGATATTTTGATTATAGGACCTTAAGGCTATACATGTAACTATCACAGTTTTCCATCAACAACTTTGCCTTAGTTGTCTGTTAACACTATCAATGTCTTTCTGATGATAAAAGCCTGGAATTGGGTGTAAACACATAGTAAAGTAGCTTTATTCTTTAGGTATATACCGCATTTAGTAACAGATCTGCTCTCCACCATTTCAATCCATACTTCAAACATTTCATTTGTCAATACTCTTTTGAGCTTTGAAATCATCCTGTAAACGCCACTTCTGTCCTGGCAAATTTGCCAAATTTCACGGTGTTTCTTGTCTACATAAGTCATGCCGTTGAAGGGTGTGGGTCGGTGTTTCCATGACAGACAAGCTAAGACCGATAACCTACCTTTTTGTTGATATCGTCTGATAGAATATATTATTGAATCCTTTTTGAAACTTGATGAGAAAAACGTAATTTGACACCATCGACCAATCACTCCTCTTGAATCGTCTTGAATATGTCTTTGAATTACTGGTACTGCACTTCAATGGTTCAAGTCAAGTCGTGATTGGTTCTGACATATCAAATCCAACCAATCTTTACTATGGTGTTCCTCAAGGCTCTGTGTTATTATCCTTACCATTTACAGCTTATACCTCCCCTTTAGGATGTATCCTGAGACAATATGGCTTAAAATACCACATGTATGCTGATGGAACTCAGCTTTATATTGCCATTAAACCAGAAAATGAGGTCATTCAAATTTCTAATCACGAATCTTTCAAAATATCATGAACTTTATTATCAGTGCTACAGCAAAAATGTTAGTTAATTCCTAAGTAACATCCGGACTAGATTATTGTAATTCGTTGTTGTTTAATCTTCCAGAATATCAAATTACAAGACTACAAAAACAGAATAAAGCAGCCAGAATCCTCACCAAAACTAAACCTACGGATCACATAACAGAAGTTCTTCATGACTTACATTGCCTTCCTTTAAAATCCCGTATTGAATACAAAATTCTCAGTCAAACATACAATGAAACCCGTGAGGACTCTCCTTCATATCTACAAAATATTTTTATCCCCTACATACCTGCCCGCTCTTTACGCTCTCAAAATAAAAACTTACTAAACACATATAATGCATTTGCAGCACCCAATCTGTGGAACACCCTACGATTAAAATAAAAAAACTGTGCATCCCTCGAAACTTTTAAAAAACATCTGAAAACACACCTTTTTAATAAATATTATAACTTCTGAGCCTTATTAAATGCAGATTTAACTCCTCTGCTTTTAATAGTACCTTTATGCTTTGATCATTCTTTAGTTGAATTTTTATCTCATGTTTAATGTGTCTTTTATTTTATCTAAAGTTGAATCCTTTTTAGTTTTACTATACTTATTTGTTACTTGTACTTTATTTAAGTTTTCACATACTATGATTTAGGCTTTAAACTTTTTTTATTTAAAGTTGAATCTTATGTAAATCTAATGTTAATTCTTATGTAAATCAGTGCCACAGAGCAACTATGTTGGATTTTAGGCACAATTCATTATTTATTATTTATAACCTGTGTTAGATATTACTGATATTGCATTATTTGGAGCCATGAACTTTAAGTAGTGTAAATTACTTTTGCGATATTGTCTGATGTTTATGCTGAAAATGCAGCTCCCCCATAATGGTTCATGATATAACAAAAATCATTCTATCCTATTATAAAAAATGGACATCCAACTTATTGATCTCAGTCGACATTGACAGTCAAAAGACACGCGGCTCTTTTCTGATAATACAGAATATAAATCATGACACAACCCCGTGTTCACGTGTGCATTAACTTTTTATTGAAAAAAAAAGGGGTTTGGTCATAAGGCCACACCAAATTTATTTTCTGTTCTTCGGAATTTTTTGAAAAAAAATAGGTACGAGCGAACGATTTTTTTTTTTTTAATTTTAAAAAAAAAAACAAGGTTTCAGAATACTATTGTGATTTTTCAGGTACGGATGTATTTTTTTAATTTTAAAAAAAAAAATTGAGCTGCAGACAGATTGAACAATGCTATTCTCTAGCCCCAAAACTAAGATGGGGCAAAACTAAGTCTGCAGTGTGTGTAGTAATTGGAAAATTTTAGTTGTTTCATTTAGTAAGTGAATCTGTACTAGACTGTGTACTAGAACAGATTCACTATAAATTAAATGAAACAACTAAAATGTTCCAATTACTGTGAGTTATGTAAGGATCCAACTAGACTGAATCATCTATCTGCCTTCAGCAGAGAGACAGAAGACCAAAGTATGAAAATATCATGAAATAGCACAACCAAATTGGTTGTGTTAAAATATTCGTCTTCCTTGGTGTTTTTTTTGTATCAAAAAGTTTCAATTTTCCTGTATGTTAATAGGTCAGCTACATACCACCCTTATTTAAGGCTTATTTTATATATGCATGTTTGGTTCATACTTCAGAATGCACTGCACAAGCTTTGCTACAATTGTAGAGAGTGCTCACCAATCGTGAACACACACACATTTGAATTTGAAAATTAATTATAGAAGGTTTATCTTCATCTGAAAGCTTTTATAAATATCAACAACCAACGAACAAATCAAAAAATGCATTGTGAAAGTCTATGTTTAGTCCTCTCTTGGTCGCTTTCTAAAATATTTCCTTCCCCATGATCTTGCCTGTTGTAAACCCTTGGATTGACATACTGTACACAACGGACGCACAACAGAGAACTGTTCATAAAGTTGACAAATATATGGATCATACTGCTTTGTCCGAATCTTTAATAACAATATGTTCGATTGTCACTGATTCAATTTTCATCGCCATTTCCAAATTTGTCCCCCTTCCACCGGCACCTTGTTGACGCACATTTGCTTGATGAAATGCAATTACGAAGACATCTTTGAAAGTGCATTCTGCTGAAATATCCAAAGCCGTGTAAGGCAACAGAGTGTTTGACATGGATCGTATTGTGACAATCAAAAGCATCCTTTATAAGTTTTTGTCGCTGTAAAAGGGCCAACAAACACATGGCCATTCTAAGAAAAAAATTCCGGAAGCAGACGTTGCTAAGGTACCGATATGGGTGTACTCGAATCATGGTTCTGTGGTGTCGCTCGATAATTTTGTAAACTTAATTTTTTTCTCTTGGCCCATTTGTTGATTTTAACGATCTTGATTAAGGACAATTTTGGCAATTCAAACCAATTAATGTCCTTGATTTATAAAGGTTATTATAATGCTGAGAAAATAATATGTTACAAAGGAATTCCATGGTTGAGTATTCTTCAGGTCGAACTTGATTGAAAGTTTCACGACACTCTCGGACTCTAACCTCTGGCATTACTGTGATTGAGTCTGTGATAACAATTATTATTTCTTATATATCTTGACTTTATTCATAAATAACATTCAAAAGGCATAATCATAAATGACGAGACGAGAGTGTCAGGAGAAGAATACTAGACCCAGATCTAGCAGACTAAGAGTTATATGTATTGGGCATCAGTATCATCGTTCCAACGCCGAACGAACAGTGCGCTTGCCTCGTTTTGAAATAATTGACATTGAAGAAATGGACTAGGCTATATTTTGTTGATGAAAAAGCGAAACATAATATAACTCTATTTCAGGCATATTTACTTTTCAAAATAATAAGGTACGGGCCGAAATTTTTTTATTTTAAAAAAAAAAACGGGTTTGCAGATAATAGATTCACCGACGTAAGTACGGATTGAATTTTTTTTTTTTAAAATAAAAAAATACAATTTGCAATATCAGGTACGGGAAATCCCGACGAACAGAAAATATAATTGGTGTGGCCTAAGTACCAGCTCCGTGAGTTCATCGTGAGAGGAATTACGATGAAAATTTATTGAACCTCCCCAAAATATGACTAGGACAGTGACTTAAAATTACTCTTATTAACCTCCAAATGATAAAATATCTCGGACATGGGATTCCCGTTTATATTCCCTTTTCATGCAGGAGCAGACGCATGTAGGCTAGTAATTTTTTGGTACATTAATGTGTGTGTGTGTGTGTGTGTGTTGAAAGTTGTGATTACGTAGATTGAACGACAAGCTATCAAGAAGGCATTTCATTTTCATCCTGCTAATCGTACCAAGGACTAATTTTGTAGACCGAAAAACAATCAATTTTCCCCTTAACAATAACCATTTTATTTACTCATTATAGGCATATTACTTTCCATGGGGCCTTGGAATACAACCATACAAAATCTGAATTTCCTTAATGTCAATGGGACTAAGATGTGTTCTTTGTCCAATGCTGACTCCACGCTGTTTAGGAATGATGGTTGGCTTTCTTCGATCTTTAGCAAAGGAATATGCGTTGTAGTGCATGACCGATTCATAGTCGTATGGTTCACCTAGTTCGTCGATGTTTGTGTATTTGACAAAGTTATGTTCACGTCCTGGAAGTAAACCGACATTATTTATCATTTATCTATTTTCAGGCAGGGTTCGTAAAAAAAATGACAAAGAACATAGAGCGCATCAG